>SOMO01000007.1:579712-598662 GCA_028128575.1 Paedocypris carbunculus | reverse complement strand
TCTCTCTCTCTCTCTCTCTCTCTCTCTCTCTCTCTCTCTCTCTCTCTCTCTCTCTCTCTCTCTCTCTCTCTCTCCCCATCGTCTTTCAAATGTTTTAAATAAACACCTGGGCTACTACTTTTAAAATACTTTTTAGTATTAAAAACGGCAGATGCTTATCCAGGTTTTCATCCACATCTAATTTCTTTACATCTTCACACATTCTTTTTTTCGATTACAATACAGTTTTTGTATACTAAAAATGTAATTAAGGTCTACTAAAATGTAATGATGACCGATACCGTCAGGACTCAGGACACTCGAAAATATTGTGATTTGACGCTTCTGTGTTGTTAATATTGGGTTTGTAATCTGACAGGTTTTTTACGAGCTTGGGTCCCGTGGCACTGCAGAGGATTCCTCTTTCCCACAGCGAGGGTGTAATCCAGCGCTCTCCTGCTCTCATCAGCACCTTCCTCTCCTCGTCCCCGCGCTCTCCTCTTTCTCCGGCTTCCAGCATATCACCACGGCTCAAAGCCATGGACTCGGATCTCTGAAGAAGATGATGAAGAAGAAGAATGTTGCTGGGACTTTTTTTTGTATTTTTACATCACACAAAAACCAAAGAAGCTCTGCGTCTGAAGAACTGCTGATGTCTCTTAAATGAATAGAGAAATGAAATGTTTTCCCTCGTGGTAAAATTCTTTGTTCTGGTTTGTTCCAGAAATGATGTTTTCTTGATGTGGATGGTGACCTCATAACATATTTGATTTCATTCTGGATTTTATGTAAATAAATTAAACAAGCTAATTTACTCTATTGTCTCCTCTCATCTTTTATGTTTATTTGTTTGTGTTCAAAGTTCAAAATGGATGTTTCCAATTTCTTAAATATATAAACGAGAATAATATATAATATATATAATATATAAATATATATATAATATAAATATATTAATACTATAAGCAATAACTTCATCTTAATAAATTATTTTATTCTGAAAACACAGAGAATTATAATATATATAAAGTAAAATTTTAGTGAAAGCTCCATTATAGAGCCATTGCCCACATTCTATCCCGCATCTTTCGAAGACGGGGGGTTTTTCAGCCATGGGAATGGTCCATGTGAAGCGCTTTCTATGTCCTCCGCTGGCGTCCATGTAATCTCGGCATTAATGCCAAATACTGGCTCTCACCATTCATGCCAATTAAGAGGCTTACGCTTCAGTTTCCTGCTTTGCTTTTTTATGGTCAAAAAGCTGTTAAGTCGACGCTGGTTGTAAGCTACTTGTTAAACTACTTACTGTTTGTTAAAGCTCCACCACACTAAGCTGTTACCTAATTAGCTTGTCATCTAATAGTGTGTGTGTGTGTGTGTGTGTGTGTGTGTGTGTGTGTGTGTGTGTGTGTGTGTGTGTGTGTGACTAAATTTAATTGTAAATGTAGCTATTGGATGGATGAATGGGTGGATGTATGGATGACGTAAGGAATGAATTGACGGACAGACAGATAGACGGATTGTTGGTCGGATGGTCAGATAGATAGATGAATGGATGGAAGGCCACGCAGACGGACGGATGTTGGATGGATGGATAGATAGATAGACAGACAGACAGACGGACGGACGGACGGATAGATAGATAGATAGATAGATAGATAGGCAGATGGATAGATGGATAGATGGATAGATGGATAGATAGGCAGATGGATAGATGGATAGATAGGCAGATGGATAGATGGATAGATGGATAGATGGATAGATAGGCAGATGGATAGATAGGCAGATGGATAGATGGATAGATGGATAGATGGATAGATAGAGATGGAGAGAGAATATATGGAGAGAGATAGATAGATAGATAGATAGGCAGATGGATAGATGGATAGATGGATAGATGGATAGATGGATAGATGGATAGATGGATAGATGGATAGATGGATAGATAGGCAGATGGATAGATGGATAGATAGGCAGATGGATAGATGGATAGATGGATAGATAGGCAGATGGATAGATAGGCAGATGGATAGATGGATAGATGGATGGATGAATAGATAGAGATGGAGAGAGAATAGATGGAGAGAGATAGATAAATAGCAGTTGGGAAACAAACGAGTTTAACAGAGGCGTCACACGTTTGGTGAATCTTCTCGCTGTTTTCTGCGTCAAAAGCTCTTCTATCTGGCCACATTCAGGCTCAATTCTCAACAATTAATTAGGCTATTGGCAGTGCAAAAGATGTCAGTAACCGTGAAAAGGATTTGATTTCAATCATCTCGACTCAAAGGAGCGGTGATTTCCGAATACACTTAAGCGAAATTATAAGCGGACTTTGCTGGGCAGAAAGTGGGTGTGTTTAGCGAGTGAATGGCGGCGGCTGAATGGGAGTGAAGGCTCTGAAAGACACTCCATTATCCCTGATTGCTGCCCTTCACTGGGAAGCTGCGCAGATACCTGCTAGTGCTGTGATGGGGGAGATCTACATGAGAGTGAAAGACTGAGCAGGGGTCAGAGGTCAGCGTGGATAATCTGGACACCTCCACCCAAAGGGCATTAGCTGCTGAGATGTTCCACACAACGGAAATAAAAGAAACGTCACGGAGCTTAAAGAATGAATGATGGTCTCTCTTCCTTATTAAATTTCACTTTCCCCAACACACAATGTTTTTATTGTTTCTGCCTGCATGTCTTGTCTTTATGACTCTCTTTTTCTCTGTCTGTCTATCTATCCATCCATCCATCCATCCATCCATCCATCCATCTATCTAACTGTCTGTCTGTCTATCTGTCTTGCATCCTTCCTTCCTTCCTCCATTCCATCCTTCCTTCAATTCATCCATCCACCCATTCATCTATCTATTTATTATCATCCATCCACCCGTCCATCGACCACATCTATTGACCACAACACTGAGATGATCACCATAATAAATGTGAGTGAAGACTCTCACGTGCTTTAATCTTCATCTCATGTCCTTTCCAAGTTGAAACGTTCTCTATCTAGTTATCATTCTGTCCATCTGTTAACGTGTGCCATTAATACTACACAAATACTATACATTCTGCACCCGTGTGTACCGGTCACTTTTACAAACACTTTCTGGATCACTGAGTCACTTTTTAGACGCCTTAAACTGGAAACATTTCTGGAGTCACTTTTTGTACTTTTTTGTATTTTACTCACTTCTACGTTATTCAATTGTATTTTTTATCTTGGAAATTTTGTATATTTACTCATATTTCATATTTTATCTTTATACCTTGTTTTTATCGTATTTCGTATTTCTATTCTTTATTTTTTTTTTTTTGTATTTCCCCCTTTGCACATTTTGTTGTATCTCCCCCATCCCTATGTTTAAATGCTGGAACCAAATCAAAACACATTTCACGTTTTGCTGGAATCAAAAACACATTTCACTGCATGTTGTACCTTGTATAATTTGTGACACGTATATAATGTGACAAATAAAAATTGATTTTGAATTTATTCACATGCGATTATTTTTTGTACCACGCGGTAAGCGAACATTAGAAAATTATAGAATATTACATGTCCAACAAGCCAATTGTACCGGTTATGAATGCTTAATACTAATATCACCAGTCATTTTATCGGCCCCGTGTGTGACTATTACACAATTCATCTGCATCAACACAACACTTTTTGTAGTTGTCTTGAAACCCACAACCAGGCCCAACAAAGCTTGACTTATTCCCTTTAAATATTAAAATGTGCTGTTGATGGGCTGAAGAGCGTCTGGATGTGAATTCCGACTCCTCTGAAATATAGTTCCATCCTTCCACTCTGGACTCATTTGCTGGTGTTCTGGTTTCTCTGCAGCTCAGACTGAAACCATTTGAATTGTGATGTGACTCCTGCTGGGATGAATCCATCGGGCAGCCGATCGCAAATGGAGCAAAGCAAATTTGCCATCGGTCATCATAGCGGCACGAAGCGCTCCAGCCAATTGCGCAGTGATTATGTGTAGATGACTGCATCTGATCCTCCAGCAGTCAGATATTGATTGTCCCTCCAATTCTCCCTTTGACCCGCCATTTCACAAGAAAACAACATGGACGTCCCCAAACCCCCAGACCACTAATGTACTCTTCACATGGTAGAAACTTTAAACCTTGTACCGTTCCACCACACACTGGAGCAAAATTATAACTAGCTAACTAACTAACTAACTAACTAGCTAACTAATTAACGAACAAACTAACCAACCATCTATCTATCGATGTATCTCTGTGTCCGTCCGTTCATCTCTCCATCCATGTGTCTGTCTGTCTATCTATCTATCTATCTATCTGTCTGTCTAATCTATCTGTTCATCTGTCTGGCTGTCTGTCTGTCTATCCATCCATCCATTGATTTGTCTATCCATCTATTTATCTGTCTGTCTGTCTATCTATCAATTCACCTCTGTGGTATCCTTCCATCCGCACATCCATCCATCAATCCATTTATTCACTCGTCTGTCTGTCTAATTTTCTATCTATCCATTCATCCATCCATCCATCTACGTATCTATCTATATACGTATTTTTTAATCTACCTATCATCTATATTTTTTAATCTAACTATTTATCCATCTAACTATCGATCTATCTATCTATCTATCCATCCATCCATCCATCCATCCATCCATCCATTTATCTGTCTGTCCGTCTATCTATCCACCTATGTATCCATCCATCCGCCCATTCATCCATCCATCCATCCATCCATTCATCCTACTGTCTGTCTGTCTAATTGTATATATCTTTAATTATATTTTCCTAATCTTTAAACATGGATTTCTGAACATTACAGTTATTGACAAACACAGTTCAGTCTTCCCTTCTCCTCAAGCGGGTGGATGTGGTGTCGTCACAGCGGAGCGCAGCTCTTCAGTCTTCTCCACTCGGCTCAGTGTTTTGTTCTCCCTGATCTGTCCCGAGACCGGTTCTTTAGAAACAAATTGCACCAGAGTCCTGATCTGGAGTCATTGTTAAAGTGATTGCCCTCCTTTGAAAATCAGTGATAGCAAGTCAATCAGTTGCAGGAAACGCTTGGAGTGGTTTTCAGCTCCAGGTTGTGATTGAGGAGTTTCACAGCTTCGGGAAACCAAAGATACTGCAACAAATTTGGTTCTAAACGGCAAGATTTTAAAATCACGTTGACGATCGTTACAAATGCAAAAAAATCTGTTATTACTTGGCTGTGAAATGATTTACGTGTTTTATTGTAGAATTTATTAAATGCATTATGCCAAACATGGCTTAGTGTTATTCTTGCTGTTTTGAAAAAAAAAATTGTAAAAATAATTGTGCTGGCAGAAAAATTGCTTGCAACACCAATATGTGGGATTGATTCCAAGTGAAAACGTATTGGAGCAAACAAATCAACGATAACAAACGGAATCTTACAGCATCCGTCACACACACAGAAATCTACATTCTGTGGCATCTAACACTGTCGCTACTCTATTGAATTTACCGTTGAGATGAAATCACACATCTGTTGATATTCCCAGCTGGTGTCCACATGCGATTAACTCTGCAAGTGTAATTACTGTAATTTACTGAGCGCTATGGCAACCTTTGTTTAGCACAGAAGTAAAAATACCCTAGTTCTATTTGCATAATTTGTGTTTGAGCAGCTCCCTGTTCATAGCGTTTCAGCCACTCTCTGCCCTCCAAAGTGGAAAATGTCATTTACAGAAATGTGTAAATATTATTTGGACTCGTTTCCTGCTGTTTTTATATCATGTTATCGTGGTTGGGACCGTCCCTCAGTCAAGATGAGTTTAATTGTCTTTTGTTTCTTTGACATGTTAATTCTGAATTTAGAAGCATCTTTTGACGCAAATCAAGTTAGGTGATAGTAAGGCATCCTTTCACTATTATTGAAAATAAATATATTGCAGCAATGCATTCTGAGGAGCTTTGTCTATTCCTTCAAAATAGCGAAAATGCAGAATCTCAAAATTTGTGCTTTTGTAGGGACCTGAACCCACAACCATATTGAAGTGGTCAAAACCAATCTGCCATCTTTACAAAAGCCGGAGTCTGTGGTTGACGAAAAACATGACATTAATCAAAATGACACACAGAAACTCAGGAACATGAATGTGCAACGTTAATGACAGACAGAGAACAGTGGCACAGGTGAAGACTTAAATACACAGATGAGGAACAGGTGGCAACAATCAAACTGATGATTACACGAAACAATAACTCATGGGAAATGTAGTCCATGCACCAGTCCATGAACGTAACAGTCAGTTTCAGGTTAGTTTTCACAATAGTTTCATGCTTTTGTTGGAATTTGAATTCACACCCCTTGTGTTGAAAAAAGTAGAAAGTATTTTCTAGATTTTTTAAACTTTGAAAATGGGGAAATATGACCTGAACATAATAGAAAAAAAAAAAACATTAAAAAACATTAAAAAAATCTATTTCCCTGGCTACTCTGCTTTAGAATTTATTCAACCAAGAATCAAATCCAAACAGATTGTAGAAGCTCCACATAACAGTAAACGAACCCTGTAAAAAGATCCCGGGTTATGCGCTTATGATCACGCTGCTCCTGGAACCCAAACAATCCATGCAACCACAAACCCATATATAGCCCACCAACCTTCTTATCTAATGGAGCTGCTTCAGATGTCTACAATAGTCATAGCGCTATCCAATACTCACAACGGAATAAATCTAAATCAACATTCACTCCTTTGTGTATTATTAACAGTATGAGACCACAATGCACAGTAGAACTTGACCTTTAGGTAAAAGCTACTGGTGAATTCATTGTAGTAGATGTTTCTTTATTTGTCTCAAGGAGCACAATCAGCTGACTACTTGTTCCATCTTCCACGCATTTGACATTTATTGTCACGCGTGTAACCCATCTCTCCATCAGGAGTGTCTTCTCGGAAAATGTCAATCAAGGGAACATGCCCACGTAGTTTGTCATGACGTGATGTACGATTTGCTCTAGAAACCTGGTTTGTGTTCCTAGAAGCCCTCCCAGCACTGTCTGTGATTCTGAAAAGCTCACACTGAATATAGAGCACGACGAGGTGCTGAGAAATGTTTCCATACAGTGGCGTAGTTGATCTCCATCCCGTTCGACAGCTGTCCCTGATCTTTTCACACCTCGGCTCCTCATGAGATAATGAGACTCATTTGCCTCCGCACCTGCTCTTTGAGATACTACGGGGCTTTGTACAAGCATTCTGGTTTAACATAATACTGTATTATATTAGGTATACTGGTGGCACACTAGGTGGCGCTGCTGCCTTACATGAAGGGGAAAGATTAGACATCCCAGTTCAAGGCCCAGCCAGTTTGTCAAGGTTTCAGGAACCCAAATTAAGGGTCAGTTAGACATTTATTATACTACTAAATTACCAAATTAAACCACTACAGACACAGGGGTGTAGGAAACAAAAGCAGGGAACTAAACCAACTTGAATTTAGACTGTAAGAGTTCAAGTTCAAGTTTATTTATATAGCGCATTTTGATGTCAATGTCTTGCTCATGTTGTAAAACCCACCAAACCAGGTTTCAAATCTGCCACTTTGATCACCACCTCAGAAAACGGGTCCGTGTCTTGGAAAGGACACTCAAGTGGGATTCAATTTTGGGATTGAGAGTGGGAATCGAACCTGCAATGTTTGGGTTGTAGCCCTCCATAATAACATTAATAAAGCAATTCAGAGGAATTTCTATCCAAAGATTATGACCACTGAAAATGGTGATTTTTTTTTTTTTGATAAATATGTATATCACCTGATCCTAAACCCCATCTTTCGTCTAAGTATTAATCACTGAAACGAAACACCAAACTGATGCCTGTAGATATTTTATTTGCACACGAATGTGGTGATGTGACAATAAAAGTGATTTGATTTGATCCTTCGCGTGTGTTACTTTTATCAGCGTGGCTGTAATTCCATGTTAGTAAAAGTTCTCTCAAAGCTCTGATAAGTCCATCGTTAATAAAGATTTACAGTAACAAAACCCTAATCAGACTGGTTGTGATTGTGGACAATCTGAGTCTCTGGTTTGACTGACCTTTGCTCCATCGCCTCGTCACAGGGGTCGGAGTGAGAGTCCGGAACAAAAGCAGCAGCAGCTCGCCACACGTCTAGCGAGGGCAACAAGTCCAAAGCCAGCGGCCGGTGTGGATACAGTCCAGCATGGTGAACCGCAGACGTGGCTCTCGGGGAAATGGAGGTGCTGGGAGAGGAGCTCAAGCTCAGCAGCAGCACCAACAACCACCACAACAGAGACGTCCACCTCTAAAGGTCAGTCTGAAGCTTCTAGAAGTCAATCTGATCAACATGTTCATCTACACTATTTTGGGTTCGAATATTTATGGGAAAATATAAATATGTATAATCTGTATAATCTGAAAGTCAATATAAATATAATTACATTTTTAAAAATTGTTTTACATTTTTAAAAGTTATTTAGTTTAAAATGTACATATTGTCAATCACAAGGAACTGAACAGATTTTTTTGTCAATATCTACACAATGTAATAATTTATTGGTTATTGTAATCAAATTTAGGTTTGACGTTTAATAAGATAATTTAAGAAATTAAAAAAAATTACAAAATTTAGTTTTTACTCGTTTGTTGATCCAGCTAAAATGTCAAAGTAGAGTAAACAAACAGTTTGAAAAAGATTTGTAAAATTAGAAAATGTCTGCATTTTTAGACTTTCTGTTTACTTCTACTGAACTTTCAAACACAACTTGGTTCAACATCCTCCACATTTGTGTAAACTTAAACATTTGTGTACAAAATTCACTTTTGTTTCCAAAAATGTTTTCAGTGTATGATCTTTAACACCAGCACATGGCAGGACTCTTACATAACTCCTGCTGCTTGTTATCTTCTTCAACCAGCATTTGTTCAAGTCCGGAATCAAGTGACGAAACACTTCATGAAACTATTTATGATCAACTCACAGTTGATAGCTGCAGTTTGGGTCCATCCAGTGACGTGATGTTTGATTATTCTTCTCCACATGTGGCCTTCAGGAGAGGTTCCTCCCAAACAGCTGATGGTTCAAAGAGCAAAGACAACACTATAGATCATTGGGAATTGTGCACGTTTATCGAACAGTCTCCGTATTTGTAGACCGCCTATAGTCGGCGTCACTTATCGCGCCCGAGATAAACAGGGAAATTGCGTAAACAGTGAGCAGTTCAGCTATTCTGCAGAACAGAACAAACTAAAATTAGTTGAGTATTAATCAATAATACCATGTGTACGCAAATTTAAATGCACATGGATTTTAAATGTACAAAATAAAACTGTTAATATGTGAACATAAGCACCTCATTACTTTCTTGGTGTTCTGACTTCCCAGAAACCTAACATTTCTGACTTATTCTGACCTAAATCTAAGCTTCAAAGTCGTTTTACTTCAACAATAGATACATTCTAGTAACAGTTTGATAATATTTCTAAATGTAGCTGAGTTTATCTCCAGTAGGGGGTGCTACTATTCCACTTGCTATGTCCATATATGGGCTTATTTTCAGTTTTACCGCTGCAGAAAGCACACCGTTATAAAAACACGACATATTTCCATTTATTTGTGACTGCTCCTGACATAAAATGTGAAAAAAAAAGATTGCTTATATTAACACGCTTATTTGAAAAATGCGAGTTTTTGAGCTTTTAAAACTGGAAATGGGGCTCTTATGTTCACATAAATACAATATTTCCCACACAGGCTCTCAGAGAACCCGCCATCTTTTCTAAAGGAAGTGTGTCGGATATCCTACCTGAGAAAGTGACCCTTGCCCAGGCACGTCGTGGAACTCCAGGTAAGAGATACACCCATGGTTATTGTCTGAAAATTGAGTCATGCCAACTGGATTTCCGTACGGGAAAGAAGGAAATCCACTATGTCATGACTCAATCCACAGACAATTCCATCTTCTTTCCCATTAAGGGACGTTTTACTCCAAAATCACTCCATCTATCTCGAACTCTTTCAGCTCAACGGCCGGTGCGCGTGTACGCCGATGGCATCTTCGACCTCTTCCACTCCGGCCATGCCCGGGCACTGATGCAAGCCAAGAATTTGTTCCCAAACACACAACTGATTGTCGGTGGTACGTCACTTTGGCACATGCCATGGCTTTTATCCAGTTTTCCAGGAACCTGTGAACTTCTAAACCCCATCATTGATTTTGATTCTTCAAACCGTTATCAGATATTTTTGTCATACGTTTGTTAAGCCCTCTAGCAAAATTAAAGAAACAAATGTTTTTAAAAATGAGCCGACAATTCCAACAGTACGTTTATTTGAGCAAAGAGAGAAACAACAATGCCAAAACAAATTCCAAAAAAAATAGTTTATAACTTATATCATTATAACTTTATAACCAGTTTATAACAACAAAGATGCCATTATACAATAACTTATATCATTATAACTTTATAATTTATAGCAGGTTTATGACAGGTTTATGAAACTCAGAAACCTGCACAATTCATAACATATCTAACAAACAAATAAAACTTAATCTAAAATTTTCAGGTGAAAAAAAATGCTTTTCCTGGGAGAATATTTAAGTCGGAAGCTAATTTGTCACCAATTCTTTCCACAAGTTTTACGGATCTCCAACTCTCACTAGAAAAGAAACGTTTGACCTGATATTTTACCACCAAGTTCTAAAGCGGGTCATGCAAAGTGATCAAATACTAATTTCATTCGTGAGAATGCAAATAATAATAGAATATTAATTTTTATTTCATTTTTAGTTGTTGTGTCTCACATTGTTCAAACAAACCTACGCTGAAATTATAAGATGCTCGTTTAATCGCAAGTGAACTCAAACTTACAGAATCAGCTTGGGTTCAGTTACATCTTTTTTTATTACGGTAGTGTTATTTTTTTATTGTATTATTGCTACAATATGTTCCAGTTTGCAGTGATGCCCTTACGCACAAGTATAAAGGCTACACGGTAATGAAGGAAGACGAACGCTACGAAGCTCTTATACATTGTCGCTATGTGGATGAGGTGGTACGTGATGCTCCATGGACCCTTACTCCAGAGTTTCTTAAAAAACATAGGGTAAGATTAACTTTTGATTGCTCAGTATCAATCAACCATACATCACGTTACTTATTGAGAAAAATCTAGCAATTTTACATGGATTTTTAATTTGCACCCTGCTGGTTGCATGTGTGTAAATATTCGAATAGGTCTTACCTCATTTTACTTATTCGTTTGTAATAGATTGACTTTGTGGCACATGATGACATCCCCTACACATCTGCTGGATCCCAAGATGTCTACAAACACATTAAAGAAGCAGGTGAAGACTCGACAAAACAAAGCTGTTGTTTTATTAAAGATTACATTGTAGCTCTTTTTAGTTATAGTTTTCAATGAGCAAGCCATTTGTGACAATGGCTCGGAAAAAAAGATTTCAATATAAGTTCAAATATTTCAAGGGTGTTTTTCTCCTGTGGCTTATTAATTATAATAAAGCAGAACATTTATATTTTAATTTTGTCCAGTCCGTTATGTAGCTTAATCACTACAGAGCGCTGTTCTGAGCAAATCAGAAAAGTAGATCCCTTCAGACTGCAAAAAGAGATTAAAAACAGAATAAAAAAGATCCATAGACTAAATTTCATTTTAAATTCCAATACCATTGCAGAAAATGACAATTAACATCCACTTCAACAAACCCACAAAGCAGTAAACTGTTTTTACTGGAGTAAACTCACAGTAAATCTATAGCATCTCTGGTCCCAAATACCACGCTAGTTAAATATATTGGCTGTTCAATCGCAATAACTAAAAATGTAAAAAAATAAATGTAATTCTTATTATTTTACAAAATGTAAAATAAATTTACTTTGAGTCCTGTTTTTTTTTAAACCTCCTCATGTTATAAGTTGCTTTTAAAGTTTCGGGCAGAATTATAAAGGTACCTAATTTAACCATGGTAAATACCACGATTAAAGGTAAATATGTCAACCTTGTAAGACATGTTAATAGGTTATTCTTACTTCATTTTTCTTGTTTGCAAGGAATGTTTGTGGCAACTCAAAGAACAGACGGCATCTCCACTTCTGACCTCATCACCCGAATCGTTCGAGACTATGACGTCTACGTCAGACGGAACCTTCAGAGAGGTTACACAGCACGAGAACTAAACGTCGGCTTTATCAATGTAAGACCAATTCAAATCTACTCTGCGTCTCAGAAATGTAAAAATTAGCAGAAGAAAAAACTATTTTAGTAAATGTCACAGCCGGAATGATCAGAACAAGCAGGTTCAGGAAATCCAGGCTTTTATTATAGGAAAATGAAACAACACAGTGTGGAAACTCGTCAATAAGCGGCCTTTGGTGAAGTGATGTGTCGTTCGTGAATGATTCGTTCAGAACAAACTAATTCTTCAGTGAACGATAGTATTGAGCAGCATTACTCCAATTTATTCGTGATTCGTTCATTTCGTTAAGGTGACCAAGCGTCCTCTTTTCACCGGACGTGTCCTCAATTTAGGTCTTGTCTGGGGTGTCCGGACGGATATTATAAATTTACAAAAATGATTTATGAAATATTTTCTAACAGAAAAGTTGATATTTAGAACATTATTCCATATTATTATTTATTCATGTATTTAAAAAGAGTACAAGACTAACATTTGGTACATGTTTTTTACATTGTATTATAGGAGATAATTTTGCATTTTATTATTAATATTCTTCTTCTTATTATTATTATTATTATTATTATTGTGTATTATTATGTTCAAGACTGTTAATTTGTTACAAGATTTTACACATTTTTTATTTTATTTTATTGCAGGTGCTAATTTTGCACCGTTGAATTATGTTCATCAACCTCAGAGTAGCCTGTCTGAATTTGTGTCTCGAGGCCACGCCGATTGTGTTTTTTTTTTTTTTTTGGAAATCAAAATCTGGCCTACTTCAAGTTGTCTGAAAGCCGAGCCACAAAGGCTATATCTATAGCGACCGCCTGCTGTACATGATTCGTTCACTTTACTGTTCGAGAATTGAGATCAAAAATAGTTAAAATAATCGAACTTCCCATCCATACTTTGGTCTAGCGCTTTCCTTAAATACACAGACCTAATTAGGTTCAGGTGCAGCACTAGAAGATGATTGTCCAGGTGTTTTTGACGAACCTGCCGCTTCCTCGAGCAGCCACAAGGGGGAGTCGCTGAGCAGGATCGTTACACTAAATAATGAGTCAATATTTGTGTTGCTTTGTCAGGACAAAAAGTATCGTCTGCAGAATCAGGTGGATAGAATGAAGGAGACAGTAAGGACGGTGGAAGAAAAGTCCAAGCATTTAGTGCATCGTGTGGAAGAAAAGAGTCACGACTTGATCCACAAATGGGAGGAGAAGTCTCGCGAGTTCATCGGAAACTTCCTCGCGCTGTTTGGTCCAGATAAAGCTTGGGTGAGAACGCTTTGTTTTAAAAACATGTATTCTCTCTCTCAATGAACAGAAATATTTATACTCTTTCCTTAAACCTCCAGCATATGATCCAAGAGCGAAGTGGCCGCGTTCTACAAGCTCTGTCTCCGTATCAGTCACCAAGCACGTCACCCAGTTCCAGCCCCACCAGAGGGCGCTCCACCTCACCCACCTCCACCTGGCCCGGCCTGCGCTTCCGGTCGCCACCGCCCAGCGGAAGCTCGGTGAGCAGCAGCGAGGGAGACGAGGAGGAGAAATAGACGGAGCACATTACACACAAAAAAAAGATGTTGTGTGTAATAAAACGCCTCATGATTGTGCCCTATTGAATTTGGCTCGAAGGGCAATACAAGCTGTTTGTGAGGTGAAGAGATTTTGGCTGCTGAAAAAATAGAAAACCTTAATATATCAAGTGATAATATATGTCCTCAGATTATGTACATGTTTTATTTTAACATTTGTCTGCTCTATTCTGTTCTATTGTAATATGCATTAATCAACTACACCACTAGAGGGTGTGGTGGTAACCGCAATCTACCGTCGTTTGCTTTCGGTTAAAAATAATTCCAAGTCTATCACCGTATGTATTTTCTTAAATAATGGATTCTATAATAAAAGTAATAAAAAAGGCTTTTACTGCATGCACATTATTAATTAACATTTCAAATACAGTACTAGTGTTATCTCACTACTTTATTGAGATATTGTTGATCAATGTCTCCATCTAGTGGCTTAAAGAATAATCGATTTTTTTCTCCAAACACACACACACGCACACACACACAGACACAAACACACACACACACACACACACACATTATTGAAGCCCCTTCCAATTAATCAAGTCCAATAGTCTATAAAACAATATCCTACATAAAGATAACAAGGTGCGAACTTAAACAGCAAAACGTGTTGCTTTCTTATGGAGTCTAAAGTTCAGTCAGACATTAACACTGAGAACCTTCAGGAGTCTGAGGTTTAAAGTTCATCAGGTGATCGTCCCACAAACCCTTTAAGACAATCAACAGAGGCATTTCAATGACTAATCTACAGTAACCAGGAGAAATCTAGGGCCAAACTGGTTTTACGTGACTGACACTCACGTCATTTCAAACATGTCTGTCTAAGTGCAGGAATACTTGTCCAACCATGTCATATTAAACAGAGAGGCCGAGCAAAGATTGCGGCCTGTTAGGGAAGGTTTGCATTGGTTGAGCGGTGGCTGGTTTAAAGCTATTTGTGGAAACGTAATGTTAGTTTAATCAGCTAAGAAGCTCTGCAACTGCTTAGTCTGTGTGTTTCGTCTGTGTTGTGGAAAGGGCCTACAGCAACAACAACCAACTTTATCTTCAATAAAAAGTATTTGTGTTAATTTTATTACTCCATTTATATTAGCCCGTTGCTATTGACTTTGGTACTTTGGTTATTTATGGTTATTGCTTCTGCTGTTGGACCAATACATTTATTATTAAAGTAAATGCAATTCACTCTTTCTCACTTGTGTCTGTTTTTTGTTTTGTTTTGTTTTGTTTTACGTGCTTCGGAAAAAAGACCCGATTCTTCTTATTGTCCAAAAATTAAATCCAAAAAATCATGTTAAATGAAAAAAATATATAAACACAATTCTAGCACTAGAATTGACTAGTGCTAGACACTAAACACTAACTTTCTCCAATTATTCAATTCCCTAACGCAAACAAAACACAAGCGTAAATGAATCATGTGAGTCGATTCACGTGAACAGGCGACTCGTGAATCAACCAGAGCGTTTCAACCAGCTTCCTCACAAGAATCGACTCAAAAGAATCGGACACGGTCGAGGCGCTGCACTGGTGAAGTGAGCTACATGAGCGAGACCCAGCGAGAGCAGTGAGGGTGAAATCACTGCCCGGGCCACAACGGAAGCGACTCGGGTAACTTTCCCAGCGGCCTGGTGCCATCCAGGGAGGCTCACAAGCAGCGGCAGGAATCTCACCCCGTGTTTTCCCCACAAAGTAGAGGTGGAAAAACTACGCGGCGCCATTTTTGGAACTATCCGACTGGGAGTGGAGAGTTAGCCGTGAACTGACCACAGCTGATTTCGAATCCCCGCGAGACTCACGCCCGCCCGCCCGCCCGGCGGTCCAGGCACAACACCCCGCTCTCTACCCGACACGCGAGCTGTCGAGAGTCCAAAGCGACAAACGACGCGACATTTCCCCGAGAATCATTTCGCGCGAGCTGGGCTACGTTAGCCACACTAGCACACGGAGGACTTCGCCCGGAGTCATCCCAAACCTGGCCCGGCGGACTGGTGAGTGCAACTACGCCCTCAAACGAGCCGTTTATCTCTGTTTGTCAGTGTGAAACAGCTGTCTCGGCTGTCCCGGGCACGGGTCGCTGTTTATCGCCGGGCGGAGTTGGCTAACATCCACGCGCGGTCGCGTTAGCACTGGCCCCGGCGTGTCGAGCGGCAACTTTTCGCGGCGCCTAAACAACTTTTTACAGAAGTGACTTTATGGCGTGGTTGTCATGAACAAGTACGCACAAGCACGGCGGTTTCGAAACTCGAGTGCGTGTTAAACGTCGGATTTCCGTCGAAGCTAAAGTTGGATTTAGTGAGGCGATCGAGGCTAGTTACTCTCCCTTTATTCCACACACAAACAACCCCATCCACGGAATTCACCGATAGTGCACTTTATTTTCGGACGCCACACGGCCTTTATTTTGACAACAGATGTGTTTTCCCGCGACTGGTAGTTGTGTAATGTCGCGCGTTATTGCAACGGCACTCCCTCCGTCCCACTGCGGAGTTTGTGGTAAACAACCGCCGACAATCTTACGAGGACGCGATCGCAGATCTTGGTGTTTTATTACACGTCAAACCAACTCGAGTTTTCTTGGTGGGGATTGTCAGGAAAGCAGGTGACTAAAGTTCCGGTTTGATCGAGTTGGACGTTCCTCGCGCCGCATTCCTCCTCCTCGCGCGGTGTTGACATTGCGTAACTCGCTCCGGACTGGCCTGCATCCGCCTCTCTGCCTTGTTTTCGTCCCCGCGCTCGTTTCAAGCATCGTTTATGGTCTTTTTTCCACTGATAACGGCGTTCAGAAGGTCACCTGAGAACACTTGATCGCTTCTGAGAAGGAACGAGCTCAGTTTGTGAGGAGAATGATGATGATGGTGGTCAGTGCTCTTCACTTCTTTGTTTGGTGTTTGTGTAAACCGCTGGTGATTCAGAAACTATTTCAAATTGCTCCTATTTAATATATATTTTTTTATAGTTGTCAGGTTTGTTGTGGCTCAAACGTGTCATTATAGATAAGCATTAGACCCACAATATTGATGCATTTGTTTGTGTCATATTAGAGATTTGAAAAATATTATTTTGGGAACGTTGTAGATATTTAGGCTAATTTGACTCTCACATAAACATGACTTTTATTATGGATACAAATTGTGTTTATCACTGCTGTCCTCAACTGTCAATTTGGGTGGAAGCATATAATATTAATCTGATTATTATTGAGCAATGTTTGGGTGCACAAGCAAACGCTTTTTTTTTTTTTTGCTTAGACAAGTTCTGACAAGACCATCACTGGTTCTGCCGTGTATTTTTACATCCACAGCTTATTTACTCCATCGCTTAGTGAGGATTTCTGCATGTGTTTTCACCGTTTGCCCAAAATATATTATAATCAATGTATATTACATGCCGTGATAAAGCTGAAAAAAGCACGAGGAGGCGTATTATATTATTTTTATTAGTTATATTATTAATTGTGAGTATCATCAATCCTCAGTATGAAATGTCTTTTGATATATACTGAGGAGCCAATTAGATATTGTCCCCTTAATTTCGACACAGAGTGACTTTTATTTCCGAAATGTGATTTTTGACCCACGTCAACTAATTTTGACAAACTCTTTATATTATTATTTTGCTCACACTTTTAACCCCAGACTGGCATTTAACACAATTACAACAATTGAAGTTTTATTGCGCAATATGCGTTTTTGTGGTTATATAAGATACTTCAGCATATTTAATACAACAAAAAATACCACGTTTGTTTATACATTTATAAAATAGCCATTTTCATTGATGACGTTGATCATTTAGCCATTTTACGAAAAAGTCCCACCGACGTTCCGGTTCACAAGCTCATTCCTAAGAAGCATCACGGTAGAATCAGATACTGATGTACCGCGGTATTTTTGTTGACGATAAGCATGAATCATCACACACGACCAGCTCCAATGAGTTCAAAAGTGTAGTAGATATTTCCCGGCCTGACCGGTAGAACATATGACTTAAGTAGACACGCATACAACCTCACGTAGACTCCGCTTTAGTCGTTTGCCGAACACTGTAATCATTTAGTTGTTAAACTGCATAATAATGACATTTCATACGCTTCTGGGAAACCCTGTTGTGTTGTATGTACTAACTATTGTATGACTGAGCCATTTACATCAAGAATGTTTTTTGGACGTTCGATTTAGTCACAATTTAATCGTGTGAACGAAATAGTCGTTAACGTGATTCATCAGTGGTACCATAAGTAAACACATCGTGGAGTTTCGACATCCAGCCTTTTGTTTCCCAAACCTCTTTTCCATTTCCGGGTCGCAGGGAGCTGGAGATTCTGGCGTTGAGGACAGGACACGCCCTGGATTAGTGGCCAACCAATCACAGAGCGACACACACTCTCACTTAGACAGGTGAACAATTGTCCAGACCCTCATTCGTAGCTTGATTTTGGACTGTGGAAGGAAAACGGAGACCCTGAGGAAACCCACTCAAGCAAACTCACCTAGTTTTTAATTAATCACTTACTACACTCAATTTTTTCATTGATATCTTTATAAATCTTTATAAAATACAGTGGTACCTCTTTTAACGATTGACTCTGTTAACAGAATTTCCATATAACAAAGGTCGATAAAATATCGTCTCTTTTAACGAAATTATTTTACGAAATGAAAGGCGACAAGATTAAGCAAGTACATCGCCGATCAAAACTCCGTTTGGTCTTCACTGCCTGTCAATGCTGTTTCTCCTCCAATGGCCCATCCAAACCAGTAGCTGTGAAATTGCGCTGTCTACTTCCTGCCGCACATTTTATGAATGACCATAGAGAAGCGTACGCGTCGCACTAGGGCTGAGAGGAAACCGGACCTGAAGAAGACTACGCGTGAAAGCGCCGAGTAAAACAAAAGAAAAGCCTGATCAAATGTTTGAAAAAATATATATTTTAAATACCTGTTATGTAACATGATTTTGAATTACTACTTGTCTCACTGTCTGTCACTGTCAATCACTGTCTTTCTCTTTCCTTCACTCATCTCTCTCTTTTTCTCAAATTTATTTCCGTCTTTTCTCTCTTTTTCTGTCTCTTTCTCTTGCTTACGGTCTCCTCCTCCCTCTTTCATTCTATCGCTGCTCAGTCACACTCCTTTTTTTCCCCCTGCTTGTCTGTTTGTCTCTCAATCTCTTTTTTTTCTC
>SOMO01000007.1:551121-571903 GCA_028128575.1 Paedocypris carbunculus | reverse complement strand
TGTGGGACTAATTGCTGCCACCTGGTGATCAAATTATGTATTACAAGTGTATACTTGAATGAAATTTTTATCAAAAAAAAAAAAAAATGAATGAATACAAGTCCCTGTAAACTGACGATGAACATATCGTATCAACATTGATACGATATGATACAACATTCATACGCCCTTTAAAGGGTTCCTCATAAAAAGTCTTATTTTAGGGAAACCCTTGCCATTATAACGAGAAAATCATTTCTAATCTGTTAAGGAGCTGAACGAGAACCAGTCCACACCTAAGAAAGAGAAGCAGGAGTGGCTGTCAAAGCAGAAGGAGAACTTTCAGCACTACCAGGCAGAAGAAGAGGCCAATCTGCTCCGCCGTCAGCGCCAGTACCTGGAGCTGGAATGTCGGCGTTTTAAGAGACGGATCCTCATCGCCAAACACAACGTGGAGCAGGATCTTGTACGGGAGGTAATGCACTTTCTCAATTAATTGTCATCCTCCTTTTCCCAAATTCAACTTTTTCATAGTTTTTTTTTTTTTTTGGTCTCTCGTTGACTATAAATGAGTCCTCTTTCAAGTGTCCCTGTTCATTTTGTAGAAATATAATTTCCAAATGTGCCTCTTCAATTCATCTTCAAAGTTTCATTTTTCCCACAACTTTTATTATTTCTCTTTATTCAAATTTTTGTCCATTTACTTTGAATGGGATTCATTGTTTGTCCTAATTTCAAGTTTGTCCTCATTTCTACTGATGTCTATTTTATGCACGTAGTTGTCATCTAAAGGAAGATATATTTTCTTCATTTAGGAACTTAATAAGCGTCAAACGCAGAAAGACTTGGAACACGCCATGCTGCTTCGCCATCACGAGTCCATGCAAGAGCTGGAGATCCGGCATCTGTCCACCATCCAGAAGATGCGTACGGAGCTGATCCGCCTGCAGCATCAGACTGAGCTCACCAACCAGCTGGAGTACAACAAGCGCCGAGAGCGAGAGCTGCGACGCAAGCATGTGATGGAGGTCCGACAACAGCCCAAGAGTCTTAAGGTGAGACGCTCATCAATTCAACACGATCCATTTCTTCCCTCGCCACCAGTTGAGCAGGAGCTATTTCTGTGGAGTAAGTCTTTCCGGTTTTATCTGCCGTCAGTGTAAGGAGCTGCAGATCAAGAAGCTGTTCCAGGACACGTGTAAGATCCAGACACGCCAGTACAAAGCCCTGCGCAACCATCTCCTGGAGATCACGCCCAAATCTGACCACAAGGCCGTGCTGAAGAGGCTGAAGGAGGAGCAGACGCGGAAACTGGCCATTCTGGCCGAGCAGTATGACCATTCCATCAACGACATGCTCTCCACACAAGCGGTGAGTGACCTTCTGCCCTCCATGATGAAGAACGAAACGCTGTTCTTCTCACTAGTCTTGTCAAAAATGTCGATGTTTTGGTGAAAAATCTGAAACGTAACAATGCTCTGGCCCAAAAGTTCACTTCACGCATGAGCACATGATAAATATTGTCAGATGGCGAGAACAGTCTTTGCCAACGGTTTAAATCGAAAAAGTACTAAAGAAGAAGTTTTGTCGGCTTTGAGGCAAATGAAAACGGGAAACTGATGGATGTGGGCAGATCAATATTCAAATGCTGCTACAAAATGCATGTTTGAAAAGTAAGCTTATTAACTTTAAAGAGTTGATCTAACAATGAAAACATATGCATAGAATGTTTTGTAAATGTGTAATATTTCTTTTAAAGCACCTTTACATGCATTTTTTTTGGCTTGGATTAGAGAGCTCCTACCAAACTCATTTTGTTCTAATTTAATATTTTAAAAAGCTTTAACGTTGAGTATTTTCATTAGTAAAATCCAAAAGATAATGCAGTCGTATTTATTCGGGCACTTTATTGTCTTGAGATTCCTCATTCAGACACATTTTCATGTTCCAGTCTTACGTTTTTTTTTTTTTACTTAATGAAAAAAGCAAAAGATTTTGAAAATGGCATCGATACTTTTCCAAGTGTCATATCGAAGTTGCTATTCCTAGCATCGTGACAACACTACTTCTCACACTAATGGCTGCCTCTCCGCTTCCTCTTGGCCCGCGCAGCTGCGATTGGATGAAGCGCAAGAAGCCGAGTGTCAGGACTTGAAGAAGCAGCTCCAGCACGAACTGGAGTTGCTGAATGCGTATCAGAGCAAGATCAAGATGCAGACGGACGCTCAGCACGAGAGGGAGAGGAAAGAGCTGGAGCAGAGGGTTCTGCTGCGGAGAGCGCTGCTGGAGCACAAGGTGTGTAACTTTACTAAGGCAAAGTAAAGTAAAGTGAGGTTGTCAATGTGGCCACTAGGGACCACATCGGAATGGTGCTCTGCTTTTAACCCATACAGTGGAGTGCACATACACACAAACCCGGAGCAGTGGGTAGCCTAAGCTGGGTTCAGTGTCTTGCCCAAGTTGCAGGAATTCGAACCTGCAAGCTCTCGGACACAAGTCCAAGTCCCCTACCACAGGACCACAACTCCCCATCCTAACGCCCATTACTTTCTTTGCCAGATCGAAGAGGAAATGGTCGCCCTCCAGAACGAACGCTCGGAACAAATCCGCAGTCTGCTGGAAAAGCAAGCTCGGGAGGTGGAGGCCTTCGACTCGGAAAGCATGCGCCTGGGCTTCAGCAACATGGTGCTCTCCGGCCTGGCCTCCGACGGACACAGCCACAGCTTCCCTGGCGCTCAGAGCAGCTGGGGGTCCCAGCACTCGGGGGGCTCCCACTGGGGCGGGCATCAGGGGGGCAGCAGCCAACACGGAGGCCAGAGCGGCTCGGTCCAGCAGCCCTGGGGTCACGGAGGACCACCTCCCTGGGGTCACCACGGATCCGGCAGCAGCAAGCGCTCCAGTAGCGGCCTGCGGAACAGTCCCCAAGCTTTGCGTCAGAGCAGCGCCGCGGGACGTCCCGAGCAGGCCATGAGCCGCAGCGCCAGCATCGCCTCTCAGATCTCCAACGGCTCGCACCTGTCCTACACGTAGAGCTTTCCCACAACACCCTTCTTGACCCGACACGGCCTGGGCGGAAGGGATTCTGGGGCACCACGGTCAGGTCCAGTCCCAACCTCGTGCTTCGTTTGTTAGATGGTGGTTTGTCCCGCACGGTAAGCACAGAACGCAACGTTCCTCACACATTTATTTGGCCGAGTGGCACTTCCTTGACGCAGAGAATCCAGTGCGATGGCGAATTTTGCAGTGACGTGGAACAAGTTTGCACTTTGAGGATGTGAGTGATGGTGTGGATGAATCTAGGGATGCTGTGCATTGCCTCTAATCCGTGACAAGTCTGGGTTTTGTATGTCAGTGTTGAAGAGATTTTATTCCCGTGGTCTTAATCGCTGGTGTGACGAGTGGAAGTCGAGCATCGTTCCCTCGGACGTGAACGTTTAGCGTGCGTTTGGTTTCATTCATCCCAGTCTTCTGCCAAAGGAGGATTGAGAATCGGGTTTTCGTTTTAAAGCAGTACTTTCGCCATCCTGCCACGCCTCCCGCTCGGCTGCCATCTTGCTTCCAAGTATTTAACGATGCACTGATTGTTCGATCCTTGTACATGTTTTTAGCGGCCAAAAGCACACGTGGACGTTTCTAACTAGTGAGTTCGAGCAGTTACGGGTTTCACGTGAGCGAACATGGGCAAACCTGAAATCCGGATGAGCAAGAGCTGCTGAAAAGATATTAATGTTGGTTTTAGTTTCTGATTTAGTGATGCCAAAGTTAACAACTATGCAAACGGAGAGTTTACGGCCTCTTTCGTTAAACGCAACGTTACAGAAAAGCACTTTATCGTCATTCCTTTTTCACTCTCCAGAGCCTCTGGTGCCCCGTCCCAGCTTCCCCCTACCCGGGCCGGGCAAGAGTGTGTTGTGTGGATTTAAGGGTGTGGAATCTGGGTTGGGTGGGTTCAAGCCCTCGAATGTTTTTGCCGTCGTTTTTGCGATGCCTTTGTCTATTCCTCACCCCCCCCCCAAGCCTCTGGCGAGTGAAGCCCACCCTCGGCTCCAACACTTGTGCTCAAACAAATGTACAATAATCAATAAAATCGGCCGTAGAAACTACAGCACGGCGGTGGAGGTGGTCACGAGGCGACTTTAAATGAGATGTATAGGAATATTGTGCATATTGTATATTTAGAAATTTAAAGAACTACAAATTAAGAGTCAGACCAAGTTGCTAGGCAAATATGGAGTCGCTGGGACTGTGAAAAGCTAATCGTTATACACACATATTCTTCGAGGTGTCAAACAAAGCCAAAAAAGATCTAACTCACGGAAACTTCCCATCTCGCTTCTAACATGGAACACAAAATAAAAGTCTGGTGAAAGTTCTGCAAGACATTCTCTCTTTGTCTTGCGAAAAACCATCGGAACCAATTATTTTAGCTAAATTTTGTGCATTTTTCCGGCAGTAATGAGTCGTTTTGGTGGGACGTGATTGTCTGCCGTACAGCTTTCTGACACAAGTCTGCAGTGTTTTCCAAAGCAAGACATCTTTAAAAGCTCTTAACCGCAGCCAATTAAAAGCAGCCAAGGAAACGGCGTGTACAGTGCGTTTACTAGCGTCTCAACAGCCATCGGGATCATTCTGTTCCAACCTACCATGTGCTCGGCTTAAATGTGTTTTAAAATGTATAGATTGTTAAAAAACTGAATGTTGGAGAGATTGCAAAAATCGTTGTGATTGTTTATAACAAAAGCGTTTAGTATGTGAATTGGAATATGCAAAAAATATGGGGACGATTGTTATGTTTTGTTTGTAATTACTCGTTTCGTTTGCAGAGGGCTACTGGACAAAGAAATCAACTGTAATAAAGTAATTTTAGTACATGATGACTCAGCAGTTTTTCGTTTGCGTAGCATATATTGTATGGTCGCGTAGTAGCATTAAAATGCTTACATAGCATAGCGGCACTGATATGTTTTGTGATATTTTTGTTATTGAGATTGTGTTAATTGAACATGCAAAGTGTAGCATGATAGCTTGAACGTGTGTAGCTTTAACATGTTTGCTAGTGTAGTGGCAAAAACATGTTCATGTAACATAATAGCATGAAAAGTTTGTTAGTATAGTAACCAAAACATGTTCAAGTAACAATAACGAACATATTTGTGTAGCATGTTTGCTATTATAGTTGCATAAACATGTTCACGTAACACAATAGCATGTTTGTGAAGACATGTAGCGGTAATTTAAAGATTCTGTAAAAGATAATACATCTAGCATTTTATGCAAAATTGACAAAAACCGAAGGTTTTAAGCATAATGTTGTGTCTATTAATTATTTACTTAGAATCGCTCACGTTTCTTTTCAACACAAATTGAAACCACCTGTCAGCGAGTGTATGACCGATTCCAAGTAAATTCCTCTTGCTCTCCTTCAAAACCAGACCCATCGGATGACACCGAGGTCTGACGTCTGCGTGAATCCACATTGGCCCTTCTAGGCGGGGCAAGTCTTGTTCTTCTGGACATCTTGATGGACGGTGGAGCATGTATGAATGCCGCCTTCTCATCCACTCCGAAGAAACTAGCGACCGCCTGAAAATATTCCAGCGTGACAGAATGACTCCACGATTTCAAAACGCCATGTTTCTCAGTGTGAATGAAGCCACAGTGACCTCCCTGTTCCGTCACGGCCATCAAGAAGTAAGGGTTATTGTGAAAAAGTGTCTCGGGAACAGAGGTAAGTAGAACCGGATCGTCTTTGCTGCACAGGCACAGCACTGGCACTGCCACGTCATCTGCATCTCGCAAAGGTTCGTTCCGCTCCCAATATTCTGTCCAGTTGGGTTTTGTTGAAGCTCTTGAACTTTCCTCCAAATCTGATCTGCAGAACATCAGTTCTTCCATTTGCCTAAGGGAGTTGCATCGCAGGACTTTTCCAACATCCATCGTGGAGCTCAGAGCAGTGGCATACCTGTGGAAAGTGTCAAAGTCCTGTTTGAAATAAGTTTGTGGGATTGAAAACGGTTACCAGAAATCCGAGCATGCAACCCACCAAGTACGCATATTAATAGGTCAAACATGAATTGTGCGGGTTTCGAAATTTCGTGCGTCAATTCTTTGGAGAGAGTCGCCTGGATTTGCTCTAAACGATTCAAATGGTTGCCCAGTAAACGGAACTACAAAAACCGAAATTGAAAATACGCCTGGAAGTCAAAACACAAGTATTCTTAACAGATTTGTTTGGAACTCGTTACCAAATTGCATTCAAGTCCTTTCGTCTGAACCACTTGAAAAACACGTCTCAAACGTCTGTTGTGTTATGGCCTTGAGATTAACAATTCATAATTCCCGTTAGTATTTACTACCTGTTTATTTGAAGCTTGCGGTAGATGAGGATCATCCAGTGATAGAGCCACGGCAACTTGTACTCGAACCAAAGTTCTCCGTGAAACACCGGCGAAATACAGGCTGCAGCCGTCACATGGGACGAGGAGCCACTTTCCCCCAAATAAGACAGCAGCAAACCCGATCCCGATCCCTCGCTGACTGCCAACAAAGGCAAGGTAGAGTAGTGGCTCCGCAAAAACCCCACCACTTGCTTTAAGTCCGATGGATCACCAAACTCCTGATAGTGTGGAGTCGCCAGAGGACAGCCAGCGTGACCTCGACGATGGAAGACCACGGCACAGAAACCATGCTGTAGAACCTGCTGGCACAAGCCAAGCAAGTGCTGTGTCACTTTGCCGAAAGAATTGGGAATTACGATGACAATAGCTTGAGAACTTGAGTCACCAACTCTGGAATGAAGTTCCTTCAGACCCACAGCCCAGTCTAGAGCCACAATTCCGCCATCTTGAAGCAGAAGGTGTTCCCTTGAGAAGCGGAACCCTTGCTTGTTCTCTTCTGAGGTGGGCCAGAATAAGTTGGTGATTATTTGTAAGTGCGGGTCGGCGTGCGGCCATCTTGCAAGCGGAGGTTTTCTCAGAGCGTGACAGTGCTTCTTCAGGTAGGTGGCGAGAGTCGTGTGTTGACCTATTATTCGGACTTCCGTCTGGGTTTTTTTCCCGGACTCTGGTATGGTGGGCAGTTTCAGGAGGCTGCAGATAATAGTCCATAGTAGGGATCCCATCTGCGGAATGGTACGTTCTGCCAGGCAATGCATATAGTTCCACTGAAGCAGAACCGAGAGTAGAACCAGCAGCAGAGAAGGTAGCAAACAGAACAAGAAGGTCCACATTGCTCCCAGTTGCTGTCGGTTTACACCAAGTTGTAGTGGCTCCAAAGCTAGCTTGAAATTTGACTACGCCTGTGAACAAACATGTCATCTTGCTCGAACCTCCAGGCCAGCGAGAATGGACTTGCACCTTCTCCCCTACCCATAGCAAACAATTCTGCTCCCCTCCTTCTGAAATCATTAACGATATTTCGATCCGTGGATTGTTGTAAAGCGAGAGCGCTTGTCTTGCCGTCTTTTGAACGGGTGATGGTGCTGCCATGTCTGTTTTCGTCAGAACCAGACGCACTTGGAAAAAGACCACCAGCATCAGGTAAGACCTCCAAACGGCCTTGAACGACAAGTACCAGAACTGAAAAGTGCCTGTCAATAATAATGGCAAAGTAAAGCCCCTCAAATCAAACATCCTCTTATTCTTGGTTTGTTGCAGAAAGATCATGACATTAAGGATTGTGGAACACAATAAGTAAACAAATAGAAAGAAGAGATTGTTCACCAATAATTCCAACAACATTTTTATAAAAAGGATTTATTCTTGTAAGATTCTCATATAATCTTCTACATGAAACACAAAACATTGTCTTCGGTTTGGACATTTGTCTACTTTAAAATATTATTTACATTTTGAATCGACAAACAGAAGCCACGTGAGTTTGAACTGCATTGGTCAAGGTTAAACGTGCTACGTAGTGTCTAGTTAGTGCACCGAGCCAGTGGTGGTTAGCGTTCAAAGAGCCAATGAGGAGAGAGAAAAGGGACAGGTCATGCAAATAATCCAGTGTAATTGATTAAAAGCTATTTTGATGATTTGATGATTCAATTCGGAAAAACAAACCCTCAGATCTTTTCGCAACAGTCTGTCCAGGAGTTACATGCACATGTCTTAGCAAACCAGTTTCTCAGTTAATAAAGTTTCATTCATTTTAAAAATCCTTTACAGTAGGACTCCGAATAAGAGTGCGAGCCTGTTTTATTCCATTGAAAAAGTTTTTCAAGAGGTTTAGAATGAAGGTTAAACAGAGTTTAATTAAAAAAAAAAACAATTTGTTTTTGCTACTATCTGATCCCAAATCCTGGTCTTTATCTTTAGGCAAGTTCAACCAGAAACCACCAAAGAAAGTGACTCTCGGTCTCTACAGGAAGCAGCAGCTACGTTTCCTGTTTGACGCAACAATGAGAAAATTGAATGTGTTCTAAAACAATATCTTAACTTTGCAGCAAAGCATTAGAAAAGACTAGAAAAGTATTTTGGGGGAGGGGGTAATTTGAGGTTTTCATACATTCTCTGCAGTTATTTGGGGTTAATGGTGAACTTTGCCGTGTCACTGGGACTAAACTGTGCCGTTTGTGTACTTGGAGAGCTTATTCTCTAGGTCACAGATTCGCTTTTCCTGAGAAAGAACTGTAGCCTTCAGACTTTGGATCTCCTCCACAAGCTTCTCCAGCAACTGAGGCTAGTTTGATAAAGACGGAAAAGAGCAGGAAAGAAAGTAAAGGATGAAAACAGAGGCAGGAGGAAAAAGAACACAGAGGAATAACAGTTTAGAAAAACAAAAAGGGAGCAAAGCAGGTCAAGGACAGATTGAAAAAGCGGATAGTCATTTCTGTCTAGAGATTGGAATCAAAACACTTGACTGTTGTATCATTCTTTTAAAAATGAAAACGGATTGCACTAAGATGCTTATCTTTAAAAACACATCTAGTTTCATTGATTAACTGTTAAAACGTTCAGTAAAAATGTGCTTCTGTAGTCCCAAAATAGACCAAGAACTTTAGAAAACGAAAAAATGTACTAAATATTATCAATATGTTCAAGTTCTGAGCCATTGTAATGCGCTTCTCACAGTTTTAACTGTCTGTAAGAAAATATGTATGTATATGTAAGAGAATATGTTGATCGCCGTTCATTGAATTGGACACCTTTATGATTTTTTATTCTTTATTTTGTTTAATTTAACTTGTAAAAAAAATAAAATCAAGCAGACATGTATAAAGACGGGTTGGTTGGACGGACAGACATATAGACAAACTGTTTGATAGACAGACGGACAGACTGAGAGATGGAGAGGGAGATAGAGAGACAGACAGTTAAATAGATGGAGTGACAAATAGACAGATACATAGATAGATAGACAAATAGATAGACCGACAGACACGATAGTTAAACTAATATACAGACAGACAGAAAGACAGACAGAGCCCTTAATTCCCCCCCCAAAAGATGCTGTACTCACCGGTAAACTGCTTCCTTCTACAACCGACATGCTCCTACGTGTGGCAGGTCTGCTGTCTAGAACGTTCTTCTTGGCCACCTTCAGCTCTCGGCTCTTGGGTGGGATGTAACCATCTCTCATGGACACCAGAATGGGATCCGCGTCTCGTCCGTCCGCCCACTCGTCAGGTTCCAGTGCTGGATCTGGACCTGCTGTGTCGGGGTACAGGTCGTCCTGGAACAGGTCTGACTGCAATCATCACAACATCAAGCAATGTTTGGCTTCTGCTTAAAAGCTCTGATGTTCAAGCAACGTTCATAATATGGCTGGACGATCATTTGGCAGACGCTTTCATCCAAATAATGATATTGTATTGTAACAAAATATCAATAATGTATTGATAAAATCGCCCCCACACTGCAGTACAAAGCATTTCTGCATTTTTCAGAATGTTATCGTTTAAATGTTTGATATTATTAAGACTATTGGGTTTGTACTAGTAGTAGCATAATAAAAAGGTGGAAGCTCAAAATTACCAGAGAAAATAAAAAAAAAAATTCAGTTTGACTATTAAAGAATATTATTGTAAAAGCCCTGCTCAGCTGCTCCACCTGGTGGAGAGTCATGAAAATGGCATTGGACTGGCTCAGGAATTTCAAGTCCAGGAGCCTTTGCTTCCTGCCTTGATCTGTCTCATCGTCATCATCACGTCCATAACAAGGTTTTCTTCTGATTTATCATGCCATGTTTTGTTTTGCATTTAAGTTTTAGTATTTCTTTATTAAATGCTTCTTGGTTTTGCAAACATCGTTGTTTTGCAACCACTTGTTCCACAGCCTTAAATACGTGACAATCATTTTGAATAAAAATGCATTTTTTACACCATTATCTGTGTTCTCACCTTTCTGGGTACTGTCATCATGATAGGCTCACACTTTCTCTCATGGAGCTTAAATAGTCTAGATAAAAAAAAAAAACAATGACATTCATATTCATTAAAATGTCTATCAATTTAATCATATGGAATAATTATGTGATATACATTTAAATTACATTTACTTAAATTAAATAAAATTACTTAAATACATTTACGAATTACAACTCTGTAAATTACAATTTAAAAAAATACTTAAATATTACAACAACAAATGATTTGCATAGACTTTATAAACAAGTGTATTTTCTTATACACTTTAATTAATTGTAAATGTATATCAATAATTCAATCTATCCAATTTAGGAATACTTTTTTACTTCCGGGGAGCTACGACCAGCAACTCTGGGCCTAAAAAAACAAGTCGTGCCATATAAATAGATAAATTGATAACTCATATTTTGTATTTCGTATTTCCATGGCTTGGGAATCTGTTAATAAAAATAAACTAGCCGTTTACTTCAGAAATGCTACTATAGGTTGGCGCAATTTGGCGATCGCATGTCATTCGGTCATTCCATACCAACTGACCTTGCAATTTCACATTTGCTGACATCCACCCCTCTTTTCGGCATGAAGCCCATTCCTCTCTGAGGCTCTTTGCTACTGTATGTGCTGATGTAATGCACATATGGAGGTTCTTCTGTGATCTCAAAATACCGAATACTGCTGTCACCCTGCGACAGAGACAATCACACAGCTTCAGGCTGAGTAAACCGCTAGTAAGTGAAAAAAGATGTGGAGACGCACCTTTCCGCTGAGATAGACGATGTTGGTGTCTGGATCGTAAAATGGCAATAAAACTCCATTACTAGTGTCCAGCTCCAGTAACGCTATTGGTTCTTCAAAATTGGTCTAAAGGACAGAAGCATGTTTAGACATTAATAGTAGGGATGGATTTTGGAAGTCAATTAGAAAATTCGTAAGTCACGATACCACTGTACAAAAATATTTTTTTTACCGGGTCCCACAAGCCGACCTCCCTCTGGCTCATCCTGGTGAACCCTGTGGTAAAAATGTTGCCCTCTCTGGTAAAGATGGCCCTCATGGGCCGGATGCCCTCGTGAGGAGCCAGTCGCTCCTACAGCACAAGCACAAAGAATAACTCAACTGGAAATATCAGTGTCAACAAAGCGTGTGACGGAAAACTCACCGCAACCACTTCGCTTTTGCGTGGATCACACACTCGGAGACGGCGGTCCTTGCATGTGGTGCAGAACAGGCTGCCGTTGTAATTCCAGCTGACGTTGTAGATGAGATCGGGATGGTCGTCCATGCTGATCAAGGCCTCTCCGGTGCCCACATTCCAGATAATGATCAGATTATCACTGCCTGGACAAAAAAAAACCGATGTTCTACGACGCTCACAAAATTCTACAATAAATCCTACAATAATTTGACATGCTTCCAGAATATGAGCGGTTTGGTGGTGCCACACTGCAAAAAGCTTGGAGTGAGAGTGTGCATGTGTGTGTGTGTGTGTGTGTGTGTCCGAGTTGTTGGCTCCAGCTACTAGTCGAATCAGAAAATGGATGGAGGTTTCTAGATTATGCTGCCTTGGGTTTCCAAAAATACTTTCTGTTTTTTGCCAAATAAGAGAAAAACATGTGTGTGTGTGTGTGCGTGTATACAGAAATGGTAATTAATAGCCATTCATCATTTTGATTAGGGTCAATATGTATGCATGATGATCAATATATACATTTATATAGTGAATTTAAATAAATGTACTGCATTTTAGTCGTTCTGCTTACATGAATAAATTCAATACCATTGATCTGGCAAAAACATTTAAGAAAAGTTGTGCACGTTGCACTTTTCATTCTATTACGTATATAATAAAAAGTGCAATAGAGTCGAGTTTATCGTATGGTCAGGACTAACTGGTCTCTGAGACCTGTACCTGCAGTGAGGAGAATGTTGCGAGCAGTCGGGTGCCACTTCACGATGCCCACGCGCTTCGAGTGACCCTCCAGCACCACGATGGGCTCGCTGATGGGCCGGGTGGGAGTGTGGTCGGGGATCTGCCAAACCTGAACAACAGCAAGTTCAGGTGAACATTCTAGATCAGGTGTATTAAACAAAAATGTAAAGAGGTTCTACAAATTCTTTTTGGAAGCGAAAGTCCAGAAGTATATATATATAAATATTTGTTTATACTTTATATATTAATATATACATACACACATACATATACATATATATATACATATACACATACATAAATATTAGGGCTGTCAAAGTTAACTTGTGCGATTAATTACATTTGTTTGTCATGTCCAATTTTATTGTCGCTGTTAATCAGAGGAATGGAGAAGAAGTGGAAAACAGACCACGTTTGAAACACGGGTTTTCTGCCGCGACAATACTGCAATTATCCCTGCACCGCGCACACACACGTCAGAGCGGAGCAAAAGCGTAATGCCAGATGTTCAGTCGCAAAATTTACCGCCTGAGATCGCTTAACTCTCATTCAATTGGATAATGAGTTCTCGCGTCCACTAAAATTAAGGTGGCGCCGTCGTGATGGAGACAGCTTAAAATCGACTTATAAGCGAATCAACTTATAAGCGAGTAAATATGATAACCGAAGTCGACTGGTTTTTTATCAACTTCTGGGCATTTTTACCGACAGGTAATATCTGGGAAGAATGCTGTGACGACGTGTCTTATGTAATCTGTCATCCATTGTGATGTTAAAGTCACTATTAGCTAAATGTGACCTGCATGATGTGATGCAACAAGACTGAGCTAAGAGTATAAAAATAGGCTGAACCGTTCAATCAATCGGCACATACTTGTATATTAACATGTAGTTCTAGAATGTTCTTGGGGCATTTAGGGAGCACCGGCTCAGACGACAGCTGCATTTACCCTCTTTTAAGAGCACTACATAGTGTGCATGCCTTTCAAGTTTGTAAAGTGATAGCACCAGTAGCATTCATATGCGCTAACACATACTATTACAATTCTGTTTCAATAGAATTCTGATGTCTGGACACGAATGCACTACTTAACCCTAAAACTCCCAGAATGCACTTTGGTATATCGGTTTCCGTGAAGCTTCCTGTCTTTAAAGGCCAGGCCCGGTCATCAACCGTCACATTAACGCTATTGTCATTCCCCATCGGCTTTGCTTCCAGCGTGTGCACACATTTATGGCGACAGGCTTTGCTTGATATTTATTTTTAAATACATGATGAAACGTGTTTATGAAGCGCAGTGATGAGGATTACCATGGCTGTGGTGTCTTCAGAGCAGCTGGCCAGGATGTTGTCATTGTGGGGACACCAGTCAATGTCTAGAACCGGGCCCGAGTGTCCCACCACTAGCGGATAGTTTTTGTCCACGCGACCCACCTGCAAAATAAAGAAAATATTACTTTTCAGGGGTAGAAATTCACCTTCAAGCGTCTTTTGAAGTTCACTGGCCCGACTAGCAAAACCACTGGCCCAAGTCACCGAGCCGTGTGTTGATCCCAATAATCTCGAGAAACAAACAGTTCGCTTGACCAACATGAATATAATTCCAATCCAGATTCAAAAAGATTCAAAAAACTTATTGGACCCCGTGTAAACAATGATTTTCCTTTGCTCTCAAGACAAAGGTTGACATATGGAAGCAAAAAAAAAATCTGCAAGAAATGAAAATATATACAACATAATATTTTGTTTGTNACGCACGTTTGTCCGCGCACTGATTAGGAAATGAATATTCATGAGCGGATAATAAATCTGGTTGGAATCCAAAGGCGTCCGGCGCAGCGACTCCCCGGCCCGAGCCTGTCCCGCGGCCGCCGCCTGCAAACCGACACCCGGCCTCCGGAGCCCCGAGCGCCGCCGCCGCCTCGCCCCGACCCGGCCCGGCCTGGCTTCCGTCACGCATCCGCGGCGTGTCTTACCGCTGTCCCCGATGATCAGCAGCTTGAAGAGGTGGTCGTAGTCGCGGGCCATGCCGGCGCTCGCAGCTCAAAGCCGGCGACTTCACGGCAATTCGCGCCTCTCCCCAGCCGAACGCTTCTCCCGTCCCGCTCCGTCTAAAGCGGCCGCGACTCGGATCTCGGCAGACGGCGAGAGCCTCGGGTTCGTCGTCGGGGTTTGGCGGTGTCAGCAGCCCGTCGGTCACAACCGGAAACGGCGCTTCCTCCTGCGGCGCTTCAGAGGCCGTGAGCCAATCACAGCGCGGAGAAGCCCAGTGACGTCAGCGCGACCGACAAGCCCGCGATACAATGGATCAAAGGGAGTTAATGCCCGAAGATCGGAAAATGAAAACGTATCGATAAGACTTGATCTGAGGCGTTAGATCGGCTGCGCGTCAGGTTTTAAATCGCATCTGCTGAGGCATTTTCGCTGGTTTTGGTTCACTTTTTCGCCGTATCTTCGAATGGTGTGTTGAATAACTCGAAATATAACGCGACTGGTTTTGCCTTCAAAGAATCGCTAACGTTTAACAGTTTGTTGGAACACTATAACATAAATNGTAGTGCAGAAGCCAATCGCCAAACCGAGTGACGGAGAAGAAAGTTCGGGAAGCGGCGTTGCCCGAAATCAGCTGATATGCTGGCGGGTTGAGAGAGAGAGAGAGAGTTAGTGATGTGTCGTTCGTGAACCATTTGTTGAAAATGAACAAATCTTCCGTATGACTCGGAAAGAACGAGTCTCCTCAGTGAACGATTTGTGAACGAGAGTATCGAGCAGCATTACTCCAATTAGTTTGTGAATCGTTCAAATGGATCACTCGTTCTTCGTTCATTTCGTTCACGTGACCGCGATCAAGCTGTTAAAGCAAAGATGGCAGGGCAGATGCAGGACATTATTTGAATAGTTGAGGCAATTTATGTATTATTTGTTGTCCGCTGAAGCAAAACATGTTGTCTTTTGTGTTCATTGCTTTAGAGCGCGGGCACTTTTACAGCACCACCTGCTGGAAATAAGCAAAGTGAACAAATGACTCAAAATGATTCATTCACTTCACTGTGCAAGACTTAAAGATCTTAATCAGTTAAAAGAATCAAACTTTCCATCACTTGAGACATTGGGTCTACAACGAACCGGAGGCAGGTCATGGCGTATTGCGTCATCTTCGTAGCCACGCCCCTCACCGGAATCGAATACGGGAATAAAACAAAGAATCAATTGAAAGCACAACGGAACACTCGGATTCGAGTCTCCGGTTTCCTTCCAAAGTTCAGAAAAACTGGCATGGAAGAGTTGATGTGAGTGAGAGTGTGAACGTGAGTGTCCCGCTCTGTGATTGGTCAGCCAATAAACCAATGGTGTGCATCCTGTCATTAGATCCAGAGTTGCTGGCTACAGGTCCCCGTGTCCCAGAAATGGAAAAGAGGTTCCGAAAACGGATGGATAAATTGCAATTGTCCAAGATTGAAACCTCTTTATCACCATTCATCATTTATTTTGCCTTACTTCACAATGTTTTACTGCGATTAATAGCGCTGACATCTCCACTGTGGTGTAAGGTTGATGCTATTCGGTTTGTCCGTGCTGGAGCATGTGTCGGCTTTTCTTCAGCCGCCCCTCCTGCCCCGCTGTCCCACCCGCCCCCCCCTCCTCCGTCCCGCTGTATTTATAACCCAGTGATGAGGCGATGAAAAGGGAGTGAGCGCAGGGGAGATGGGTATTTATAGCGTCTATCCAGGTCTGCTGATATATGCTTGTGACTCAACACCAAATGAGCATTACGTTATAGAACCTCGGAGAAAAAAAAACGGTTTAAACATACTGACTTTGTCGAGAGTTGATTCTGCTGAAATTTCACATGCCGTGACAGGCACCACTCACTCCATTTACATACTTTTTATTTGCCTTAAAATAATATTATGTCTGAAACAATTCAAGTACATGCAAAAATATGACGGCACATCTTGTGAGGTGAGTAAATGTAAAATGTAAAATGTAAAATGCAACATGGATGAAAACTAAGACGTCAAATGTGAATGGAAACTAAGAAGAACCTACTTGGACACTGTTCTGGAGCTGAAAGAAAAAACCCTCGAGTTCACAAATCAATCAACTTGACTGTGGTAAATATAAATTAAATTGAACGAAAAACTAATTTTCAGAATACAAGGCACATTAAACATTCACAAAATAAATATATATATATATATATATATATATATATATATATATATATATATATTATTATTTTTTTTTTCTTTTTTTTTTTAAGTTTTTATTTTAACAGTGCACCTATCGTCTGAGAAATAGAGTACTGTTGAAAGAAAACGACCAATTGGATCCACTTATAGAGACTCAATCTAAATGATTTAGAGAAAATCGTCCTGTGTAGTAAACCACACTGACCGTTAACCTAAAGAGCGTGTCGTGATTCGAGCAGTGCGACGCGTAGCAGCAGAAATGGCGGTGGATGACAGGAATTCTACCGGCTCTGAAGCTCTTGTCATCACTAATCCTCACCACAGTATGTGTATAGTTGTGTACCCGGTTTCCATGGGGTTCGCTTCTGAGTTCCTGTGAGGGTGAAATGGAAGCTCTTTGGGGGATGGTCTCCCTTAACATGAGCCACACTGAGACCAGATAATAAAGACTTGAGTTGAGCATCTGTAAGGCTTAGTGAATAGTACAGACTCTCGTTCAAGGTCGAGATTTAAGCTCAAGGTTGGTTGGAAGAGTTTGCATGTGGTTGCATGGGTTTCCTCCAAGTAGGGATGGGAGTATCAATACTTTGAAATCAATACTTCGATAGCCGCCGGTCGATACTTTAGAGTCGACATATTCGCAAGTAAACCAATTCTAATTTAAAAAACGAACTATCAGTTTTCACTTCTGAGAGTTTTGTGAAATTCAGCCGAATCGTATTTAAAATAGTCTTCAATGTCATATGATTATGTCAGCTAATCGGATGAGCACTCCAAGTTAGTATTATACTTATAAGAGTAAAGGAAGGGATCTCCGTCATGCGCGGGCAGATGTTCTATCATTTTCTCACCCATAATGGTTTCTTACCTCGCGCAATGCGTATGCTCATTCAAACAATGTTTTTTTTATCTATAATATGTGTATTTGTTTATTTACCTATTTATATGTTTTATGTATGCTATTGCTCACATTTTCTTATTAGAAATTGCTACCTGTGTTTTAGTTATATTATGGTATTTAAAATTACTTTTTGATAAAGTAGGCCTATAAAACTTTTTTTTTTTTATATATATATCTACGTATGTTTTCGCTTCAATTTGAGACATTTCATTTTGTATTTGAATTTCATTTGGCGACCCTGTAAAGGATGAAGCGGTAGAAGATGACTGACTGACTGACTAATTTGGAACACATGCTTTTTCATATTTGTATTTAATTTATTTATTGATCTGGTTTTTATGCTATTACTGGCACTAAAGCAAGTTTTTTTGTTCATTATCATTATTTATGTAGCTGTTACTACAAGGATATTAATGAATAGTAAAAAAAAAAAAAAGTATTTCCATCATAGGTGTCAAAATTATCGATATCGGTATCGTCGATACTGGACATGTAGTCGGTATCGTTTCGATTTCAGAATTGTGGTATCGCCCATCCCTACTCCAAAGTCTCCATTTTTTCCCCAAAGGTCCGGAAAAATACAGGAGAATTAGAGTTTAGACAATTGCCCACAGATGTGTCTGTGTGTTCTGTGCTGTTTGATTGGTTAGCCACAGATCCAAAGTGTGTGTCCCGCCTCCAAGCTCAGAGATGCTGTGATCAGCAATAGAAAACCGGTTCATAAAGTGGTTGGATGGTTGAGTGGCTTCTACAGTGGTACCTCACTTTAAAATAAATTTGTGCCGACAGCTGTTCGTAAAAGGTAACTTTCATAAAACTTTGCATTAACATCGTATAATCCATCCAAATGAAAAATGTCTTTATAATATTATAAAATATTGTAATAACAGTAATAAAGAAAATGTTACATCCACCATCTTGAATCTCGCAATAACTGTGACGTAGCCGGATCAGCGCTTTTGTGCGTAAACATAATAAAACGGCACAGACACTGTTCTGAATCTCTTCTCTCTGTAATGTTGTTGTTGCAAACAGGAAGTGAAAAAAAAGTGTTTGTTAATAGAGTCATTCGTACCTCCACTTACGAATGACTCTGTTAACGAAGCTGTTCTCCGAAACCCAAACTGTACCATAGCAGACACAACTTTCTCCAGGTTTCCTACCTTGGAAAGAGGCATCACCAGAAAGGCTCCCCCTCCACTGGACTCCACTATAACCGCCAGAAACTTTGGGTTAACCGCACAGAATGAGCTGTCCCATGTCACTTTGGAAACCCGGATGTCATCGTAACCCTGATCCGCCTTTGCCGCCTGTCCAAAAACATGGCGGAACTTGCTCTGACGCACAATACTGCGACTCATATCTGTGACAGAAACAGAATAGGGTGAATAATCACACGTGCATTTTGGCAACATAAATACATAAAGGATTAGCACTTAAGTACATTTTCACATTCCTCGAAATGTAAATACACCTTGACCGTTTATTCTAGATTGTCACGGTGTATAAAGTGAGGACCATGATAGGTATACAAACACGATTGTGTCAGATTAAATATATTATGCTCGACAGAACTAAACGTGTTGTGCGAGTAGCAAATGATTGACACACACACAGGCGCGTTCTGAATGACCCACAACACCCCGTAAATAGCTCGGGCTGGACAATACACAGAGAACACAAGCCATGTAAGAGGAACAAAACAGAGCGGCGCATCACAAACCGTTACACCGCCTCACTATTAACTCTATAGTGACGAGTTAGTTAGAACCTTCTATAGTGGATCATAAATAATGTGTGTGTGGAAGCTAGTGATGAGCATTACACTTTCATGGTGGGTCATATATAGCGTGGGTGGGATTGTGATGAGTTACACATTCGATAGCGGATCATATAGTGGTGATGTTAGTGGCGAGTTAAAAACTTTTATAATTGTTCATATAAAATGTGTGTTTACAAAACTTTCAATGGTGGATTATATACACAGTGTGCACCTAAACACAGTATGCACTCATCTATGGTGGATTATCAACAACGTGTGTGTCTGTGTAAAAAAAACAACCAAAGTGTGTAACTATCACTGTGTAAGTGTGAATGACAGTACCTAGAATTAACTTCTAATGTGGATTTTAATCAATGTGTGCATGTTTGCGTGTGTGTGTGTGTGTGTGTGTGTGTGTGTGTGTGTGTGTGTGACAGTGTCAGGGTTTAAACTATATACAATATACAATGTGTGCGTTGACTGTATAACTTTGATAGTTAATTATACTGTATACAACACTTTGTGAGTATACTTGTGTGTGTGTGTGTGTGTATGACAATGACTAGTACTAACTTCTATTGTGGATTATATACAATGTGTGTGTGTGTGTGTGTGTGTGTGTGTGTGTGTGTGTGTGTGTGCACGTACGTGTTTTCTGTGTGTATAATAGTGACAGCATTTGAACTGCAATACACAATTCAATACAATACAATCGTGAACTTCGATCATTGATTATATTGTACACAACACAATGGGTGTACTTATGTTTGTGTGTGTGTCTTCAGTGACAAGTTATAAACCTATAGTTAATTATGTGAAAGGGTTTTTATATTGACACCTCAGCCGTGACTTACTAAACGTTTTGCTAAAAAACAAATATGTCAACGATTTTGAACTCGAACAACACACATTTGCACACATTTCAGTGTTATTCTGGCCCATGTGGAAACACCTCCTTCACTCCCGGCTGTCTGCGGCCAGTGTCCTAATATAGTCATGCCAAACTGACCATGTGTCTTCGGCTCTGTCCCGTCCAGACTTGATCGGTCGGACTTTACTCAGTGACAGAAAGAAAGCGCCGGTGTCGTGGCGGTTCCGCGCGGTTCATGTACCGCGGCACGCGCACACCTGCCGGTAACGGAAACCGTCGCGCCTCGTGTGTTAACCGACACGAATGTCACAAAACACGTGGTGACACAGTCAAAAAAACACGGTGAGAAAAGTTCTTAGCGCTTGTGTCGTCACACTGCAGCATTTCGTGACGAAAAACCGCGTAACTCAGTCAAGTGACTCTTACCTGTATTTTGGGGAAATAAACTGGAAATATTCCGCCTCTAAAAAACCTCTTCCCCGTTCGCGGCTCCTCAGAACGCTGCACCTTGGAGAATGTTGCGTTTAGTCCAGCTCTTAAACTTACTACCGACTCATAAAACTAACTAGCGCGAGCTGCTGCAAATCAGTGTCTGAGGGAACAGCGCGAGAATTGAGGGGTTCGGGGTGGGCGGGGCCGCGCACGAGAGGGGGCGGGGTGCACGTGCGGAAAGCGGTTAAAAAAATTTACTTGAGTAAATGAAGCGAAGGTTGAGGTTTGACATTTAAGTGGATGAAATTATAAAATATGACGTTTATAAAATACAAATTATGTGTTCT
>SOMO01000007.1:508588-529575 GCA_028128575.1 Paedocypris carbunculus | reverse complement strand
TTTTTTTTTTTTTTTTCATTTATTGAGATATGATTTATGTTTCTTGTTGGATGGGTTGTGGGATGCATGTTTGGCCTGGCAGATGCGCTTTGTCATTCTATTCATCTCTAGCAATGCCATTTGACTCTCTGTGCCCTTCAGCAAACCATCAGGTAGGATCAGCAAAGTCCTGCAGTGATGTTTTGAAGTGTTTAATATTAGCTTTGATAGCACATGTAATTAATTGCTTATGCATGGTGACCTTCCAGGCCTTCGGATGAGTAATAAAGAGCCTGCCTGTAGGGACCATCTGATGTGAAAGGTTCACAGAAGATTAAACAAACTGTGAAGTTTTCTAATGGTGGAAACCAGGTTGAGCCTCAGGACCTTGAGAGAATGAATTAGGGAGAGAGATGTAAAGAAAGAGAGAAATATAGTGATAAGATTGTTAATCAAACTGTAGTGGATTTAGTTTTGCCAAAGACAGACACGTGTATCTTTACAGCAATGAAATTAACTTGTGAAGTGTTTTATCTCAATTTAGTTTTTGAATTCGTTTTTTTGTGAATTTTGACAAAACAACTATAGTTTGAAAAGCATTCTTAGTAAGTTATTCTTTTGCTGTCTTGACAAAATTGTGTCAAATCTATAGGTTAACATCAATTTGCATAAAGAAAACAAAAGCTCAAGGCCTTTCAGTGTTTGTGGCCTTCCAAAAGAATGTCATAAATTGCAATTTCTTAAAAGCTATAGGCAGATGCCATGAAGTTACATTTCCAAAAATAAGTAAAGACAATAATAGCTCTAAAACTGTTATAAATAACTATGAATAACTGTCTCCGAAAACTTCCGATGTCAGGCATGAAAACTTTGTCAGTTGAGCAAGCAGGAGTCGGCCATGGCAGCAACAAGGCGGTAAAGCACTTCTCCGCTCTCCTCATGTTTTCTTCATGAACCATCATCTGCAGTAAATATTTCACAGACCTGCTGACTAGCAGCGGTGTGGATGCTCCATCTGGAGATGCCTGGGTGTCATATTTGGAGAGGGAAATGCGATTCCATGCTGCAGTGTCAGCTGGTGCCACTTAATGTTTAGAGAGGTGTGAGACTCTCACAATGTGTGAGATCCGAGTTGGTGAAATCTTTATGCGAGCATCTCAAACTAAATGCATTGTTATATGTGGGCAAAATGTGTTAATGTTTTGAGGACAGTGAAGGCAGAGCTGATTATCAGTGGATTCTTACACTGCTGTCTGTAAGCTTCGGCGCATGGCGGGCAGCTATAAACGGAAAAAAAAAATCGACGCGCCTAAACAAGGATGGAAATCTTGGCAGAAATAAAAATGTCAGGAAGATTAAAGATGCCAGTAATGATCCGCAAACTCTTTAATGTGAAAATGTAATAATGGTGTCAAATCCCTTTACAACTCATCGCACAGCAACGCATGTGAATTCAGCACAGTGCGGTAGTAAAATAGTTCGAAAGATTTAGCTTTTTCTCTTTCATGAAAGAAATGATAATAACTGCTTCACTAATAAGAAATGGCTAAACATCAAGGCTGTGGACAATTGAAATGGGCAACTTTTCAGATGAAAAAAAAGACCCGAAAATAATACACAAAAGTGCGTTATTAAATTGAATGCATTTCAAATAATTTATCATAAACAAATAAAAATGTGTCTGTAGACCAAATCTTCTATTCAGAACTTCTAAAAATATTATATTTATTGTGACAGGAAATTTTATGAAAGGTGATGTAATACCTCACAATGTATACGGTATATTACGTACAATAGGGCTATTATATTTTAGTCTGTACAACTACATACATTTAAATTACAAAGTGTATATATATATATATATATGTGTATATATATATATTTTTTTTTATCTCCTGTGTACTTGACTTCTGGTTGCACAACATAACGCATCAGAAAAAAGGACAATATGAATATATGAATGATACACATGCATTCAATTGCCAACACATAAAATCAGCATTTCAAAATTTCTGATCAAGCTAATTTTGAATAAGTCAATTTTCACATTTATGGAAAGCAGTGTCTGTGATTTGACTTGGCAGGCGCCTTTCTCAGTGACTGATTGCATTCTGTGTGTGTTTGAGACTTTGTGTGTGTGTAATAGGAGTTTATCAATTGCCACAGGTAAATCAGCTTTTCCATCTCCTGTAGAAAAAAAGAGGCTGCTGAAGGGGTCAGCAAAAAATTCCACCAACCTCTCAGCTCAGCCGATATCCAATCTACAGAAATGGTATTGGGGTTTCACCGAGAGGCCTGGAGTTGGTCTCTTTAGTTGTCATCACTGTAAGCATCTCACGACAATCTGTTAAAGTCTCTGCGAGCCGAGGAAGACACAAAGCAGCACTTTTTCTTGAGATTTTTACAGTCAATTCATGAATGTGGGTGTTGCACTGTTCATAAAAAAATATTATTATTATTATTATTATTATAAGTATTTTATTAGCAATATGCATCTCCAAAAAAACAAAACAAAAAACACACACACAATACTACGGAAGCTCATTGCATTCACCAAAAAAAAAAAAAAAAAACTATACGAATGATTCAATGTTTGAACAATATTAGAAATATATTGATTACATCGATCAGAGCGGTGTTTTGGTACCTCGATGCTGTTCAGGATAAATGCCCTTGAATTTTCTATTCTGTCTTTTGCATCTTTAAACCTACGGATGGCAGTATTGCTCCAGCTTTCATTATTTCAGCTCCAGTTTCTTGCTCATGTGTAAAGTAGGACAGATGGCATTACAAGACACCAAAGTGTAGTTTATCATGTCGAAAATGCCTCTCAGTCTTGAGGTGTTGACCAAGGCTGTTTGTGAAGGGAAGTCTGAAGTTGTACTATTGCAGCAAAGAGTTTCATCTCCAGAACAAAATGAAAAACTGAACAGTGCAGCTAGGAGTGGAAACTATTCTGACTACTTTATTTAAATTATTATACAATTTGTCCTTTGCCTTAGTTAAAATGTTTTCAGAATTGTACTGAGACACGACTATAAAAAATATACTTATAAAAGTGAAGCGAATCCGCTACTCTGACAAGATCTTATGTGTGTTTCAATATTTCAAGCCATCTCCTCTATCTCTTCCAGTAGTTGCACAAGTCAATAGAAAGCAATAAAAAAGATAAATGGAAAAAAAAAGAAATTCCTGTTACTCTCCCGCGTCACACTTGGTGTGAACACCACTGTGTGGACAATTGTACAATAAATGCATGACTTACCATTTGTATACATGATATAATAAGACAAGAATGGGTAGAAAAAAGAGAGAAGAATAAAGTAATGCCATGAAGTTTTCATCACCAGTCCTACCGATCAAACTTTAATATCCATCTCACAGATTCCCAGGGTGTGTCATTTTATTGAGATACCGACACTGACTTATAAATCAAAAAGATTTGGGTTAAGTCCATCCAGATAAAATTCCTGCACCTTACAGAGACGAAAAAATGAATGTGTAAACCTCCGCTCCATTTGAAATTAACCTTAGTGTCGAGAAGGTGTAAAAAAATACATCCATTGGAATAGTAAAATAATACATTTTACTATTATTACACATTCTTTTTATTATTTTTTTTTAACTTGAGATTCCCTCACCGCAGCAGTGTTAATGCACCTTTCATCAATGGGAACAAGCTGAAAACATGCACGTCATTTCAGCTGAAAAGTGTCAACCGAAATACACTCAGAGAAGAAAAGAGCGAAAGTATGGCAGCCGCAGTGAGAAAATCAGCTAATACAACATAATGAGGCTGTTTCTAAAGCCTGCAATATTCGCTGCTGCACCAACGTCTCACCAGAAGCCATCAAAACCCAACGTTTTGTCATCGTCTGCTTCATGAGCGCAGCTTCACACTTCATCACATCATTGTCTTTGATTGTGATTGCTCATCCAGCAGATAAACACATTACGAAGATCACTCATTTCTCATGTCACCGCCCGTATTAAAACAGCAGAGATTTGTGATGGCATGTGAAGGATTCACCTTGATGAATCTGGCTTAGGGCAATAAGGAGATTTCCACTACCTTGGAATCAGTGATGGAGATGCTTAGATCTTCGGATCTTGAGGTTTGAAATCTGTTGAAAATATGTACTTTCATTTTTGTAGGTTTAAATATTAACCAGGTGGCTTTAAACACCAACTTGCAGGAGTGATTTAGAGTCTCTGTGGACAACGAATGTGTTTCTCGTGTTAGAAAGACGTCCCAGATGATCACCTCATTGCGCATGTAGTCAGATAATGGATTTTAGTCCTAATGGTAAGAAGTGTGATCAAGAACAAGGACACAGTCTGGTATCACCTTGACCTTCCCAGCGAATCCAGAACAATACGCCATTTAGCACTCGTTCCATAGCTATTTATTCTGGAACACTCCATTCCACAAATTATATGTTGTGGCCCCAGGTTAGAAAGCGTATGATGTATTATACCGCATGCATAGAGCAAGAGGAGAACCAGGTTTTTTTTGGAGAGCATTTGCTTTGCTCATGACAACTTAATGTTTCACAAACGTGGCTTCGTGATCTCGAATACCACCCCACCAACCACGCGCTGCAAATACATAATGGTGCGGAAGAAAACTTCAAGCCTTCTCGTCCATCCCAACTGTCTTGTTAGTGATTAATTCTCCAGCCAAAAACAGTGACTTCCTCCTGCATTCATTTCCTCAGTTATGTGACACCTCCATACAGCGACGGGGCGAATCGGCCTGAAAGTGCCCGAATGCTGAATTCCTTCCTGCCATAAATCATTAGCCATTAGGGACCTATGGGGCTTAAGCGACTAAAACAAATGAACTTGTCTGATTTAATAAGACCTTCAGTTACATCAATATGCTTCATGAAAGACTAAATTGGAGGGTGAGAGAGAGAGAAAGAACGGAAATTGTAATAGGAACGCAGAGATTCCTCCATGCGTTGCTGTTATCAACCTCTTGAACCAAGCGTAATTGATTTTCATTTGTGTTTGTGTTTTTGCCAAGTTTCAAGCTTATACAATGACCTCGCCAGGCTGCAATGCATTAAAATGAATAGAAACTGTGTTATATAGTTAAAATTCTGTTCATGTCAAGCACAATAAGTAGTTAGAAATGTCCTGAGAGATGTTCCCATCTTACTATATTACCATCTATACATTAATTTATAATATTCATTAGTTGTGTGCGTGTGCCATGGAGAGGGTGGAATACATCGCTGGTAACCATGGTAATAGTGAGGTGCTAAGGAATGCACTGAGAGTAACAGGAATTGTTGACTGTGCATCTGTGTAGATTGCCCATCGCCTAGAAGCAAGGAACCCAGCGAGGTGTTGAAGTGGCTACAAGCTATAGATGACAAAAAAAATCATGCTTTCAAATGAACAAATTAAGCTATTTTTCTACAGGCTTTGATTGCACCACGACCTAAGCAAAACGTTGTTACAAAGTTATAATTATGTGAAAGGACTTTAATCTAAACTAAGTCTATTTATATTCTATGAAATTCTGAAGCATTTAAAATTGCTGAGACTGTTGCTTGACCTCGTCGCAGAAAAAGCCATCTTGGCACGTAGAAGCTTCAAGGAACGAAATCTTGTCTGCATCCTTCATTCTAGCAAGATCGAGCCTGAGGTTTCGCTCCTCGTGAGCCATCACTTTAGTTTCCCAGGGAGCGAATTCGGTGGTGGCGCATCCAGCTCCTTCAGCATTTTGACCTGCTGTACTTGCAGGAAGATCTTAGATTGGATGGTGGTGATGGTCTGTCTAAATGCTGTGTAGGTGTCAAGAGCAGTTCCGCATCAGAATGGTGGCCAACAGAGATGGCGGTTCTTCACCCCAATAATCAAATAAAGTCAATCTACATTATCCATTATATCGTTCCAAGAGCACCCTCTTACCTTTATCTGAGATTGTCATTTTTCACATGATAATCAAGAGATATGTAGGAATGCCGCACCCAAACGGGATGATAATATTTATATATTTTTTTTACTAGAAGACATTTTTTAAATGACGATTCTCCGTAATGGCCTTGTGTCAAAAACATGAGAGGATTCCCTGTGATTCTGTTTGATTAGAGAGAACACACTGAAACATCTGCAGATGCCAACGTCAAGTTCTCAGAGATTCATTTTTATCAAAGATGAACCTTGTAAACAAAGGTTGGATTCAATAAGCAATAATCATACGCTTCCTTTATAGGATATATGTGAGCTGATATGTATGCAACCATATGTAAATTAATTTCGCCAATTAGAGTCTTTGCATTAGCCGGTGGCAAAGCGCTGAAGAGAGATGGATCACTAAGGAATCAATTGAACTGACATAATATATACTCACAAACGTTGTTACATAAAGTAATACATGTGAATTCTCTATACAGTAGTTGATATTTTAGGCAAGGTTGAACTAATCGTTACAAACTGGACAACAACCCACCTTGCAATCTTCATTAGTGCCACATTAGATGGTGGACAAATCCTTCAAATGCCCCTTTCTTGATAGCCATCAAGTGTGATTAAACTTTTAATTGCAATGGCAAGAAACATTTCTCTTCGTAATTGCAAATCCAAATCCTGACAGAATTAGCCAGTTATTAAAAAGTGGAATCTCTAGGAATGTACTTGGCTGAGCGAAGACACAACTGAGATGCTCTCTAAATGAAACAAACTGGATTTGAAGAAGGGAAAGTGGGTATGATTAAGAAATAATTTCATTAGTTAAGTAATGTCTATTTATTTATTTATTTATTTTAATATTTCAATGTAATTCATATATACCGTGCATACAAGATGCATGCATATATATGAATAGTACTCATTCAACTCTGTTCACTGTAACTCTCAGTAAATTTTCTGCTTAAAATGCAAAAATGAAGGCAAGTGAAAATTAAAATATACATTTTTCAATATGTATATATTTTTTGTGTGTCGGTGTCCATATCTGTGGATTTATTCTAGAGTGTGGATTCCAACTTTAGACTGGGATTATCTCCAGCTCTCTGTGATCATGAAATGAAAAAACAGTTCAGAAAAAAGATGAATATATGATCGCAACACAATCTGAATAAATTACAGTAACGCAACAGAAAACAAAATATTTTATATATTTATTTAAAAAAAAAAATGTCTGAAATGGCAAATGTTCACAAAAAACATGCAGATTTTTAAGAGAAAGCTGATTGTAATGTTATTACAATTTAAAAAAAAGTTCTGTATAAATGTGAAAAATGTGACGTTTCCAAACTAAGAAACTATTCAACAGCAAACATTTTAGTGCAAGACATGTTTCTTTTATCATATTTATTCCCATTTGTGTTACAATGATACAGTATGTAGTATGAGTCGCACAGCTCTTGATTTGAAAATACTGTAGATGATCTTCAAAAAAAAAATCAATGAACTTCTAGGGAATACAAAGCAGGAATGATTCAGAGCAAACTTTTCACCAGCAAAGAACGCGAGTGGGGTGGGAGTAAAAAAAAAAAAAAAAAAAAGAATGAAAAAATCTTAAAATCAACCTTCAACATTTTCTCAATTCTATTCATAATGACCTGAATATGAGACAAGACTATTCTTAGGTGGGATTTAAATTAGCCTGCAACCAAGTTTTATACCTCGGAAAATTAGATGATTAAAGTGTGAAGTGATGGGGACTAGGAGGAATAGAGAATGAGAAAAATCCTATAACAGAGGTGTGAACTAGAGAGAGCGAGGGAACCTGTTCGGCTTCACTACACAACAGTCTTCTAAAAGAGCATAATCTTATTGAGCCCTCAAGTGTAGAGACCGTCTACTCTGAGATACACAATGGTCTTTGTATCTTCCTGCAAATGTACCATTTTCACCACAAAATAAAACAAACAATTTGGTTTTCTAACCAAGGCAGCTTTGCCCATCTTCTGAATCCTGACACTGAAGCAGTACCAAAAAAAAAATCACATGCCACCCTTAAATTGGTTAGATTAGAACGTAAGTCAATGAACATGACACAGAACAGCCTGAAGTTCAACATCCAACATTCATGGTTGTTTCCCTTTTGCATGTTTTTTTTTCTGTTGGTGTTTGTTACTTTTATTATCATTGTTTCATTTTTCCCCATTTTTTCTATGTGTGTTTTTACATTTAATGTAACGTTTACATCCTTCATACTCCTGATAACACATATTTTAATATTCCCTTAGTGGGGTTAATCTAAGGTATTGTATCATATTTTAAAAGAATTTCCTTACAAAACCCATTTTACTAGTTTATGCTCTGAAACCCTACTAAACTTATAAAATATATGATATTTGTAGATGCATGAAAGTAATGCACTAGTTTTTTAAATATAAATTTTGTATTAGTGTGTGGCATCACTAAAAAGCGAACTATGACATTTGATACTGCGGACCATTACATTTCTTGTTAGGGGCCTTGTACTGGAAGTGGATCGTTTTTACTGAAATCGATCTCACAGACACTTTCCTGTCCGTATAATAAAATCCCTTAACGTCCTAAAATTTGATGAAAAAATAAACAGATAACAATATAAAAAATGGCTAATGAAATACAGCATAAAGACTGAAATGTGGTCAATGTCTTGCCTCGTGGGAGCAAGTGACAACACAGAAAGTGAGGAAAAATGAGATTAGGGCCAAGATGAATCGTAGCAGGAATAGAGTAACATCTCTGTAGAGTAACAAAAGTCTTCAACTACAGATGAGACAAAGACTGTGGTCTTTTTATAAAAAGATCATGATGAGCGTTGAAGATTTTCAGGTGTGTGTGTGTGTGTGTGTGTGTGTGTGTGTGTGAGCATGAGTGTGTGTGATTACTTCCGGTGAGTGAGACAGCTGACTTAAAATTGCTGAAAATACATTTATATTTCAGACTATGTCAGTGTATGACAAAAAGGAAAGAAATACAATGTACTTGGAGTTTAAATTGAACAAATGGCTCCACAGGTCTTTGAACAAATAAAATGTAAATGTTTCTTTAAAGTAATCCTCATTTTTTTTTCATTTATGGCTGAATGTATCATAATATAAACCACAATCAAACATTGAACACATCGGGTTCATGTTTGTTTTTTTGCATCTCTCATTGTATATAGTAAATACGTTTTTAAATTGTATTATTTTTTTATTATTATTTTTTTTAATCACACCCTTGTTCAGAACAGTTTTTCAGTTCTTCATGGTAAAACATTGTTCAGTTCTCAGTTTAGATTTATTCAAGACGGCATAGTTTCAAGCATAACATTTATTTGATTTTAACCGGCGCAGACAGTATGCCTGATATATTTAGAGCCACTAAATATTCATGAGTCACACATTTTTGTGCATTTCATTAATTAGACTTATTTTCCAGCATTTAACTCGAGGCGATTGACTGGAGGCTTTCCTTCATGGGGGCAAATGTAGTGGCCAAGGTGCACACTCGCTTTCAACTGGTATTAATGTCTAAAATGTTAGTCTTGAAATCAACAACAGAGATAGAGTTCTCTTACTAGAGTCAGACTGCCATTCTTGATCCTGCTTTAGATTTGTCAGGATGGTTTTGCCCACTTACGACCCACCTCTGCACTCACATTCTAAATCTCTAAGTGATTCCCATTAGCCGATATGACAGCTTTGCCTCCAGACCCATTTCGTCAAAATACAACTCCCACCTGCTTCAAATAAGGGTTGCTTTAAAAAAGAGTAATTTATATTGGTTAGGCTGAATAACATGACAGAACAGAACACTTGACAGTCTACTTCTACAGCTAACAGCTAATTACAATAATAACTTGTTCTAAATGTTACATGACACAAATAAGGAGGAATGTTTTGAGGCTGGCTAAAATGCTAACAAACCTTTATTCTTGTAGCTTAATCCCAAAACATAATCTCAAACCATAACATTGTAAAATATGAGCAGGGTTTAACGCAAAATGGTGTCACCATATTTCATCAAATCAAACATTTCACTCATTGCAATATGAGACAAAGAGCTAAAAGCCTTTAAATATTACAAATGGTTAGACCTAAGGGGATAAAAAGGCAACAAAAATGTAGTATAGAGCAGACTTTTTTAAACTATCACCATGCTGACCGCTGATTCTAACAGATGCACCATGTCTTCACTCGCACATTATTTACACTATGGTATACAAGACATACAGTATAAGCTACATGCCAATCGACAACTAAGAAAAGCGAATCCCTGCTGCGTGTTTGGCTTGTTCCAACACTTAGCCAATAGTGTCATCACCTCACTAGTGCCGTGAACACTTGAGCTGGGAAAAATACGATTTCAAGGGTTTCACAGTGTTCACAGATATGTAAAAAATAAATAAATACATGAACGGATACAAACTAGTTTTGAAATCTAGATATCTAGAAATTAGAATGCACAGGAACTTTGATATTTCAAAAATGTAACAAAGCAGTTGTACTTATAACATCTATTACTATTTAACACTGAGCATTCGACTTTAAAATCTATTCTATCCAGTGCAATATAGTAACATTACACTTCTAAATGGTAAACATTCTAAATTGTAACATTACACTTGTTTCTTTCTTTAGTGATTCAAATGTGATAACATTTAAACAACATATAAAACACACTGCAAATGCTATTCTTGACTTTTGTCAACTTTACCTCTACACACATCAACATTAAACCTACAAATAAAATGGCTGACGTGGCTTAGCCAGAAGTTGTTATGATCATGTGTGAAAGAAATTAATTCAAAGCAATGAGATGTCTTTTGGCTTGCGCATTCGGGCAATGCTATTCTTGAGCGCATGTCGCATTTGTCATGTTCTTCCTTCCAGCTAAATTAAAAATTCAAGTGTGCATATCATTAACAGATTGCTCCGACAAAACAACTTGTGCCTGTGAAATTCTCTGGGGTCACCTCTAGATACCTCTTGAAGTTATTGCTTTGGGGTCATATGTCATAATCAACTGCACCGATGGTAGGACGAAAAGGAGGGAAAGGTATTCAATTTATGTAGTGAGTAAGCTATCTGAATTCAAAAACATGGATTTGCTTTTAGCGTAATGTGTAGGGCACGGGCTTACCACCACATGGCCCTGAGATCAAATCCTCACAAATAGCTTCTGGTACCTCTTAAGCTACACAAACGTATCAAGAAGGTTAACCTGACTAATCTATGAATCTGTGAATTCACGCAGAAATATACACACTTCTTCTGCAAGACTTCATCACAGAGGAAAAGATCTGACTGTCTATCAATTCATTCATCTACCAACTTACCCTTTCATCCGTCCATCCCACCTATCCATCCATTATCCACCCACCTATGCATCCATCTCACCTATCCATTCATTCATCCATCCATCCATCCATCCAAACCATTCATCTACTCATCTATCCATCCATCCACCCACCATCCATCCATCCATATGTTTAATTTTTATTTATCTTAATATTTGAGTTGTGTTATATTGCATTTATATTTAAAATGTTATGTTTGAATACCTTTGAAATTATTGATTTTTTTTTTTTTTTTTTGCTTGCTGTCAGACTTTAGAAAGTAGAGGCTGAGAGAAGGATGTTTTCAGTTAACAATCTAAATGCTGCTTGTCAAAATCAGCCAACGGGCAGCAGAGAATTAATGTAACAGCATATGTATAATTATATATACGGTATATGAAATGCATGAATTATCTTTTTAAATAAAATAGGACAGATTGAAAAACATTGCAATTTAACTCACATTCTTTTCAATGGCTCTTCAACTTCATCTTCATTATTTTCCTGTTGTTCACAATGGCTTTGCCAGTGATTAAGTATTCAGAGCTGGGCATGTTTATCATCGCAACCGTTTTTATGCCTCCAATTTACAAGGGAAAAAATGGAGAGAAGTTATGCTAATTGAGAACTTATAGCCTCATTTTGTATTCTACATATTATTCATGAATCCCCATTAGAATAGTCATAATTCTAATTATGTAGCGACTCACTTTAAGAAAAAAATGGTTAAATGGCTACACCTCTTCATCTTAGTGATGACGCTTGGTGAATATATCATAGCCGGGGTCTTTCAATTATTATTTTTCAAAGAAAGTAGGATAATTAACAATCATTTACTCTTAATTTGTACATTTACAAAAAGACATATTGTGGTCTTTAGCCAAATAATAAGGTTAAGAACAGTCATGCTCATTTACAAAATGCATTTTAAATGGTACCATCACATTCATTGAAACCATACTGTATACTACGTACAAGTTACCAATGCATGAATACCCTATCCCAAAAGCTTCAACAAAAGAAGTGTATATGGTGCAGGATTTCATTTCTTTAAGCCTTTTGGAAAACGTTTTGCCTAGGCACAGAATGTGTGTTTTAATAAGCAATGTCCTGTGAGGGTAATAAAGTCTTAATGATATATTTGGCAATAATTTATACTCCAGTGTTACTGTGAAGGGGATTTAAAGCTCTAATTGAAGTGAACAATGTGTAATTTGCAATCTGAATGCTAAATTACTCAAATCCCCTTCAAGCCTCATGCAAACGAAATGAGGACCAGACTCTCTGGCAGCAATGGTTTTGTTATTCACCACGGCAAAACCCATAAAATAGGTTTGTCTCATAAATCTCCGTGTTGTTGTTATTGTAAATTGTGTAATCCAAAATAATCTTTGGATAATATTTTTTTTTATAAACCAGCCAAAACCTGACATGTATTGAAAACGGTCGTTTTAATATATATTTTGGGGTATGAAAGGAGTTTCACATAACCGCTTTTGAGATGAAACTAGAGGTTTGTTCACAGTCTTTTACTATAAAGAATATGGCAGCCTGAGCCTTGAAAATGCAAGGCCTGTAAGTCACACTGAACAATAAAATATACAACAAGCCGTTTTTTATTGCATTACTCTCTGTTAAAGGGAACTTTACCCTTTAACACGTAAAACATGGCAATCATTCTCTGTTGCTGCATTAGGAGTTTAAGTTTTGTCATTCAAAGGAGGGGTTCTTACTCGTGTTATCAGAAAATTAGAAACTGAAGCTTGGGTGGAAGATAAAGCACAGGAAAACCTCAAAATGCAAAAAGCCAAGACCAGAAGAACAGAAAAAATCATGGCAGCAGAAGACAGCACTGTTAATTATTTTATGTTGGTCACAGTTTCCTATTTGATGAACAAAGGGTAGTGTGTATATATATATTTCATACTGTTCTATTTAATTGTCTAAAAATCTTTTTATAACATGCAAAAATGAAAAAAAAAAAAAAAAAGTAATGAGTGTTCATGCAGTGTTTGATGTAAATGTCAAACTAAGCAACTTTCTGCAAAGTCAGCTTAACCTCCAACGTCCTTCGGAACCAGACTTGTTCAGTGAGCAGTTGCATTTCAAGTAGAAAAGCCTGTTAATGAGACACATGGCTCAGTGTGACACCTGTCTAACTGTGCACATCTATGCGACTGTGTCTTGCCCCCATATTTATGCATTGATTCATTTCCTCTTCCACATTATGCACTGCAGCAATGCCATAGCTGAAAAAGAAGAAAGCTCAGTATAACCCAAGAGTCATTCTATAAATCAATCCACCCATGCTTATCGTGCCATGTAAACCACTGTGTTTTAGTTGAAGTATATTCCTGTTCAAACTTCTTAATAAAATATTTAAAAATTCCGACTGTAAAATGAAGAAAAATTGATTTTATATGCAGTAGCTTGGTTTTTGATTTCACAAGGGAAAATTACATTTTGAGATTTTAAGACAGTGACAAGAACATGCTCTTTGTCGATGTCTCTCATGCTTTGTATCTTTAAACCAAGCGGATGCTTGCATTTATCGAAGCCCTAGGGCTGTTTGTACAGACACCAAAGCCATATGTCCAGAAAAAGTCATTTGGTGAACTTACTAAATTTATTCTGAAAGCCTTCACTTGCTCCCTGTCACCTTCAATCAGCATTAACAAATAAACAAATCACAGAGCCAAGTACACTTAAGTTCTGTGTTCTCTCAAAGCCCAAAATAAGACAACATACAATACATGAAAGAAATATTTTTTTTTCTATACTCCCTCTCACCCTCTGCTGGAAATAAAAGCCTGAAAGCCACTGGACATTCACCTTGATGGTGAGTGGCATAAAGACATTTTTCAAAATCGTATTGTTATTTGAAGGAAAATGCAGCAACATTAATCCAGCCATTTCTACCTCAGACCTTCATTTAACACCATCCAATCCAATTTTCTGCTCTTAACTGAAGCTCGGCGGAAGAGTCTGTTTCTACTGACATCATCTCTTTTCACCTCCATTTCCCACCATTTCTCCCTCGCTCTTAATCTCAACTGTGGGTATAAAGTTTCTTTTTTCACTCTCACTCTGAAAGACTGATGTGATGCCTGCGTCTTGGAACATTACGAGAGTGCATGTGCAGTGTGCTAATTCTCAGTTGACAAAGCCTCGCTTCAAATGTATGAACCCATCAGGGAGAGGAGTGAAAAGTCCCTCTCTTTCTTTAAATTCCAGTGTAATGAAAAAACGTACAGCTGGAAATTGAGGCTTTATGTACGAGGGGAACTGATGGAGCCGAGAAAAGACTCATCTCTCGCTTTGCATCTGTTCAGATTTGAATGCCCTTGCAAAGCTTTAGCACGCAAAGCTGCAGGGAAGCCAGCACAGGCAATCCTGAAGGGGCCTTGCTCAATCAGGCAAATAATAAGTGTTAATAAAATGCTTTATATTATTAAATATGCATTTATCGGCACTAGTGATGCGGAAGTTTCAACAATGAAGGGATATTTCCGCACCTTTCACTCAAACAGTTGCATCAGCAGTGCAAATTTGCCACATTAAGACTCACAAATGCTCAAGTTCTGCTGTTGCTGAATCAAATGGAGAGTTTTTGCAACAACAACTTGTGGGTTTTTGAATCCAGGATTGATTTTTCCATCAACAAAAGCATTGAGCAGGAATGCATTCTGGATCAAGGCAGCTGCTAAATGCATTANAAACCCTCTTTTTTATTAGGTTTTATTTTCTAATATAAAAAATGAATTATACGTTATATGTTTCAAATTTGGAGAGAAAACAGATAACAGAAAACAGACAAACTCAACTGCTAATACATATTCACGTGGTGTAGCTCATAAACAGCATCCAATACTTTCATCAGCTGGCAGATAGTGATATTGCCTCCAAAAAATCAACTGCAGTAGAAAAAGATGCCGACTTGTCGTTACAATCACATGTAACAAGTAACGTTAAGTGTCCATTCAAATGTAGAGTAAAGAATACAGATAATTAAAAATGTAGTCAAGTAGAAAGTAAAAGTTGTCTTTACTTTTGAAACTCAATACAAATACAAGGTAGCCAATTTATTTACTCAAGTACTTTAAACCATTGAGCGTTAATTCAAATGTTCATGTTTAGTAAGAAAAGGCAATTTCTTTAATAATATTTGAACTCTTTATCAGAAAATACAGTCAACTACATGCACCAACAGATGAATAGATATGGATCTGTCTGAGCTTGAGGATTCTTGAAAACATTTTTACAGGGACGAGGGTTAATGTCATTGGGCGGAACGAACAGTGAAGGTATTTCAGCCACCGCTTCAGTGCCGCTACCACCATCTGACAACATCTGTCTGGGCATGATAACACTTCCATCCCTTGACTGAGTTTCTGTAATCAAGCTTTTTAAAACCAGGCGATGCAGAAAGCAGTACACTTCATAAGTGTCAGCACTTTGACCGGGGTACAATGCTCCTTTGCGTGGCAGGTATTTCAAAAGATTTAAGCTAAATGACATTTCCGGAGGTTTACTGTATTCACCTCACCATCAATTATAGATTGACTTGCATTTAAACCATGTTGAACAAAGCATTGCCCGAGTCAGATAGAAGAATATGTTCCTAACACAAAGACTTCTTTATATGCGTCAAAAAGTAAAAAAGCCTTCAAATTTTTGCCGAACATTTCAGAACAGATATGTCTATAAGGTAAACGTCTAGCTACAAAACATGGAAGTAAAAAAATCTTTTCATAGTTAGGGTTTAGATGCAAAAAAAAGAGCAAAAATGCATTTATTGATGTGTTAACGTTTTTTGAATGTATTAAATGTATTTAGTTCAAACGAAATGTTTAATTAAAAAGCCAATGTTTAATAACTGGTCATTAGAAGATCACAGGTTCTAAAATGAAACCAATGTGAGTGTGCGTGTGGTGCAGAGATCTATTTGTGTGCACGCAAGAGTCTGTGCGTGTCTGATCGAGTTGAGTCGAATTGAATTTGAATTGAAAAAGCCTTTAATTGTACCACGTTGAGGAAGATGCATGTAACAACAGCAGACAATTATGTATGTATATAAAACTATATGAAATCTATATGAAGAATGATGTAAATAAGCACGCATGCATTAACAAACATAAATAACACTGCACACGTCATAATGAACAAACACAATAAAACCATAAATAAATAGCGCTGCTATCTATGATCATAACCCCGATTCAAGTCACCAGTTTAAATTGTGGAGTCTAATAGCAGAAGGTAGGAAAGATCTGCAATATCACTCCTTCACACAGCGAGGGTGTACTTCACACAGGGGGTGAGAGTTCTGGTCCAGGATGGATGATAGTTATTTTACGACCCTTCTCTCACCTACCTCCTGCACTGTGTCCAAAGCTGGACTTTTTGATGATCCTGACCAGTCTCTTCCTATCTTTGCCTAAGATGCTGCTGCTCCAGAAGACCACACCGTACAAGATTGCTGATGCCACCACATAGTTATGGAAGATCTTCAGGAGTGACCCTCTCACTCCTTAGTGTAGAAGGTGAAAGGAGCCAGTACGTTCCCCTGTGGAGCCCCCAAACTACAGGTCAGAGTGTCAGAAACACAGTCCTTGGCTCTCACAAACTGTGGCCTGTTTGTCAGATAGTCCATGATCCACTCTGTAAGATAGAGGTCCACACCAGCCTGCTCCAGTTTGTGTTTCAGAAGCACCTTCTGGATGGTGTTGAAGGCGCTGGAGAAATCAAAGAACATGATCCTCATGCTGCTGCCGGGCTTTTCTAGGTGAGAAGGAGCTCGATGAAGAAGGAAGATGACGCTGTCCTCTACACTCATGCCATGTCTGTAGGCAAACTGCAGCTGGTCCAGGTGGTTTCCCACAGAAGATCTGAAGTGACCCAGGACCAGTCTCTTCATCAGATGGGACGTGAGTGCCACCAGTCTGAAGCTGCTGAGGCGGTGTGTGAGTATAAGTCTGTGTGTGTGTGTGTGTGTGTGTGTGTGCGTGTGTATGTGTGTGTGTGTGTGTTTGTGGGGCNTGCGTGAGTGTGTGTGTGTGTGTGTCTATGGCTGTGTGCGTGTGTGTGCACTCACATATTCATAATTCACAAAGCACATATTCATAATTGCCTTTCTTTTAACGTATTCACTGTACAGGAAAACTATCATGCTATGCAAAACCCTTAACATTTAATTTGTCTTTTGTGATGTAAAATATTCCAGGGTGAAGTAATAATTACATACATTCCCAGTTCTTCATCATGTGTGTCATAGCCTCACTCTGACTGGATTTGATAAGAAAGCCAAAAGACACAAAAATCATGATTTAATTCAGTCACCGCCCTTTCAAGTGAAAGAAAATGAAAACTGTCTCTCACATTATCCACCACATGTTATTTCACGTTTTATCACCGTGTGGCTATTTCAATATATTTGCTAAAAGATTGCTCCTTGTATTTTATTAATTCACTGGTTTGATGGAAATGATTGCTGGACCCGCTCAGAGAAGTGATGGATAAAAAGACAAACAAAAAGGGAAATTAAGTTTGATGCAAAAGAAATGACATTATGATTTATTCAAGCTTAAATCTTTAAAACCAAATTCAAGTCTTTTGATTTCAGTCAAGATTCAACCGTGCTTTAAATCAGAGACATTGATTAGTTGATTGTTTAATGCTTGTGATGGATGCTTGTGATTGATTGATTGATTTATTGATTGGTGGATGGATGGACAACAATTATACCTTTTTTTTAATATATATATATAATAGCAAATCCTTTTCAGTCCTATTTGTTTGTCATTGCTGGAACAGATTCCTTGTTGATGACTTCCTAAAGAGTGTAACAATATATACGCTGCTCACTTATAACATGGTTTAGCAATGCAAAGTCAGTTTGTTTATACTGTTGTCATTGCCAAGCTTTAGATAAGCCTGAAGAGGTGCTGTGAGAAGAGATTTTCAAAGAACCGATAACCATTTAGTTTTTGTTACATTGCTTGAAGGAGTTAGTACCCAGGCCTGTCACCCGAGCCTTTGTATGTACTGAAAGAAGATACTTATCCAGAACCATAAATCAATTCAGACATATCAAATAGCTTTGATGGCAATCCTTACAACATCTAAGCCTTATCTCAGGTTTACACTCCAGCCTCTTATACACAGCTAAATAACACGGAGGGAAGTAAGCAATGAGTAAAATGGTAAGAGCATCCAGAGTTATTTCAGTGCCCACTTTAAGTCGGCCTTTCATTTGAGTTCAATTTATTTTTAAAAACCTTCATGCACACGTTTAAAGACAACAGAAATCATGCCTTGCAGTCACATCAAACCGACTTGACATGTGAAAGGATCAACACCCATTATGGCCTCGGACAGACACTTATGAAGGACATCTCAAAGAAATGCCCTTAAAAAGAGACAATGACTCATAAAGATTGAGCTTCGATCAGCTATTCAAGCTCCACAAGTGTTTGAGCACTTCTGTATTGATTTTGTCAGCAGGTCACGGTCTCGCGGCAGCTGACAGACTGTGAAAGATACACTCCATTAGTCGTAAACATCCAAGCAGTCATGGGATTTGTATAATGATCGTCTATTTTTACAAACCCTTGTTTAACATTAATAATTGATATAGTGTGAGCATTGTACGTAGGAGCATAGCGATCGAATGCCAGAAGTCATTTTTAACTCTTGTAAAATAATATATAGGGGTCTACAGTATATACAGTAAATAATGAATCTTCCAGGACTCCTGTGATCTGTGTTTTTTCCTCAGATTGTTTTTTTCTCGCCTGTTCTAATCCTGAGCTTGGCCTTTCTGAACCATTCTATCTAGTGTACATAGTTTGTAAATAAAAGCACAAATCCCACTCCTGTCGCTCAAGTCGAGATCTGTGACACAGATACGTATTCTGATATATTGAACTCGGAAAGCACAGAACAACACTAGAAAAACCCCATTAAAAGGTTCAGCGTGAAGTAGAATAGCTTTACCTCTTGTAGAATGTACAGTACTCAGCCTCCAACTCTGAACGTAAAGACACATTCTTTAAATGTGCAATCACATATATTGTCATTTTTCGGTCGAACGATTGACTTAGAAAAGTGCATTCATGCAGGTGCAAAACGGTCCATTTGTAATACAATGTACTGAGATGTGCAGTGTATTTAAGAACACATTTCTTTCATTGCACTTCTTTATATTACAGTGTATATATTCAAACTTTGTTCATGCACCACCAATTATCTGCTTATTGAAGTAACATTGCAAACTTAAGTGAATTGAAATAGCATTTTGTTCAACACAAATGCAGAAGCTAAACCACACTTCAACAAACAATTTCTAGTGTTCTTTTTAAACTAAAATTCTTGTTCTATTTAAATAGAAAATGCACATCTTTATAACTGCCAAATTTGTTCCTACCAAATTTTTAAATATAATATTTATAGCAACTAATATGACAAAAAATGTTGTTGTTTTAAATATTTTATTTTGCAATACTTCATAGCCAACAAATGAGAAAATTGCTTAATTTCTCCCTTCATTTTTACATTTTCACACATGTGCTTTCAAGGAACATCTCTTTTACATTAACAACAACAGAAATATCGTAGCTTTTTCCAATCAATACAACAAATGCCATTTTATAAGCAGCTTCAAATGGAATTATAACATCAAGAATTAAATTGTATTAAGTTAATAAAAATTAATAAAGCAATGGCAAATCCAAAATTGGATTAATTGTCTCTCTTTGAAATCACAGATGGTGCACATTAACCTGTTCATCACACAACAGCACATACAGATGTATTTCATTTGACTTATTTCTACCGATTGGACAAGCCACTTCCTAAACGATCTTGAAATAAAAATGTAACTTCAAAAGAAGGTACAGTAATTGGACTGTTTGAGAGTTTTGGTTGACAGATTAGCAAGTGTCTTTGGAATTTTACTGGATTCCAAAGTAAAAAGGACTTCAGGAATCCAACATGGCAAGATCTAGAAAACCTAATGGTGATCCTGGGGTTTTGCTCTTGAATACCCTGGGGTAAGGAGAACTGCAGAAGTTTAGTAATTGGAGAACTTCACAGCACCGATGGCATTGCTTTTCATCCCTGTAACTTTCTGATAGACTAGAAGGATACTAACACATTTTCATGTGTGCCAGATCTTTGTTTACTTGACTGAAGTCACCTGGGACAAACGTTTCTGAGGCTTGCAAGCATAAGAAATGGCATTTTTATGAGGCGATGGAAGGTCCCTCAACATATCTTGTTTAAATTTTAAAAACACTCAAGTTATGTGATAAAGAAAGGTACTTCATGTTGCCACTTACTGTAGTAAAATTTTGTTTGGACTTTAAAACTAGTTTGGACTAGTTTGTCAAGAAACACATACACGCACACAAAGTCAAGTGAACATACTCAAAGTTCACTGAGTGAACAAATGGTAGCCATAAGCTGCCAAGCTTGTGGCATGAGGAGGGTCAGTGTCTTTCCCAAGAAACCTCAGTTGCAGAACCCGACAGAGTGGAATTCAACCTGGAACCTCTTGGAATTACTCACCGCAACTGCTTGATCACTGGTGATTTTTTTAAAAGATAAAATTAAGTTGATCAGATAAAGCATTTATTAGAAATGTAACAATCAAAAATCTGAAGTCTGTGTGTGTGTGTGTGGCCACAGTTTCGATCAAATATTTGCATTGTCTGCACGGTTATTATCATTTTTT
>SOMO01000007.1:441377-458865 GCA_028128575.1 Paedocypris carbunculus | reverse complement strand
TGTGTGTGTGTGTACAACATGTATGAGTCATTATTTTGACATTTCCAAAACTTTTGCAATTTGTTTTCCGTATACTGTGTTTACAATTTGTGCATGTCGACTTGAGCCCAAGAAGACCATTCCAACAACTAAATTGAAATATAATCAATAAACATGCCCAATGCAAATTTTATTTTCTCTTGTTATATTTACAATAATTATTTTATTTGATATATTAAAATTTGGCTCTATAATTTCCACAAGAGAATAGTGATGAAATGTGATGTGACAGCCATGTCCGTTACCGTAAACAAAACCTCAATTGAACAACTCTTACAAGGTGATTTTTATTTTAATGACCAAGATTTAAGGACGCTGAGTCAATCTCACATTGTTAACTTTGCTCATCTCGTTTTATTTTACACTTTATTATGGCAAGTAAAGACGAGAGCTTCTGCATTACAATCACTGCTATTCAGTTCAATAAATATTTAACTTGTATCTTAGTCATTTTAGTCATAAGCTTGTACTTAGTCATGTATAAGCACTTGCCTGAAAATTACAAAAAAATCCCATCACTGAATTGTGATTAAAAAGCATTAGATTAACGATAAAGAAGGACAGAAGACAGAAATTCTTTAAGGTGCTTGTCTTGACATCCGAAACACTTTACGAGGGCAGTCAAACTTAAAATGAGACCCTGGATGTTGTGTCAATTCTGTTCTCTGAGCCAGACAAAGAATGAATGTCATCTGTTTCGTTCTGGGTGAAAAAAATATCAGTCCACGCATAGCTGTCACTGTCTCACTGCGAAAATAAATGCCTGCAGACGGAGCATAGCTGGATGGGTGACGGACTCTTCAGACTTGGTTCACCAGGCATCTACTCGGCCTTAAGCGCCCAAAGCTTTGCTGCTACAGCTGTTGGGTTTGACAAAGTGAAGGATGATGAGAAAAGATTCTGGTCAGTCTGTCTGTCTGTCTGTCGGCATTCAGTCACTCTGTATTATTAAAGACTGGCCCCTTAAAAAGGGCTTTTATTCCTCAAAATAAAATGAAAGAAGACAAAAACTGCAACTTGAGTCAATCTCAAATCTCTATTTCCTAGATAAAATTTTAGNGTTCATTTTTTTTCAATCTGTCAGTCATTAAGAGATTAAAAGTTGTCTTTTTTGGACTTCCATTGAGAAAGATAAAAAAGCAAAAAGAGCATAAATAATGTAACAATTTAGTTTTTGTTAAATTCAGACACTCCATTTTGTTTCAGATTGTTTTCCGGCAGAAGAACGTGACCTTACTATCATGCCTGGCCAGCAAGCTGTGGTCTCACATTCATTTCGCAGCTCTCTAACAAAAAAAGTCTAAAAGCTATCCATGGTTTTATGCACAATTTTAAATTGCACAATTATTCCAAGTCAACATTTTTAGAATCTATGAATGCTGAAACAAAACTCAGACACGTAGAGGTTTGTGGCCATCTAGCATCTTCAAATTGGATGCTGTGGTTTCCAAAAACCAGCCATTTACCATTATATATGTCAAGCATGACCGCTCCTCTAGCGCAGCTTCCATTTTCAGGTCTGCAGTCTGCTTTGGGCAGAAAATTAATTCTTGGACATCCTTTTTTCCGGGGATGAAAGAGGATCTTTTGGAGACTGCCAAGTGAGGCTGACTACAGTCTTCCGCTCAACACAATAAGCGCTTAAACCGACAAAAGCCATTACTTTTTGCAACCACTCAAATGTGCAGCAAGCCACGAGAGATTGTGTCATCCAGTCTTTTGACATCCCGAACCTGAGCCTTCATTTTTTCAAATGATAACTTATCTTGCTCATTGGATTGCCACAGCCCCGGCCTTGTATCCTCAAAATGAGTGTTTACTCTACTGTACGCCTGTGGGATTTCACCAGAGCTAAAAATGAGACTCATTAGGAGCATGACTCAGCTAAAAGGCTGTGTTTATTAGTCACTCCGTTCCACTGCATCTCCATTAACTGTCACCGAACAAAGGCGAGAATGGGTGCTTGACTGTCTACTGTGACCCTCTTACTCTAATAGCTTTCTCCAGTGTCATTTGCAGTTAACTTTTGAAAGTGTTACTGGTTGACTTATCCGATCAGTTGTTTTGCTTGTTTTCACCTCGGCTGCGAAGAACTGCAGCGCTTGACAATCTGGAAATGCTCAATACTTTCCTCTCGTTTTGACCTCTGCAATCCCTTCAGGCCATTATCAGATTCGCAAGCTAGTCTGGATATAAAGGTGCTAAAGTGTTGTGGGCCAGCTGTGTATATTGATTTTAGTGTACACTACACAGTGTGGGAACAAGCTAAATGTGTACATACTGTCCCGAGCACCCCGGCTTCAGAAATAAAGATGGGTTTGTTTATAAAAGGTTTTGCATTGTTCTTTGAGTGACTTTATGCTTGGCATTTAGGAATACTGTATCGCTTCTTTCTGCAGAGCCATTATTCTGTGCTCATAACATTTCTCTGTTAATCTCTGAAGTTTTGGTTAAAATGTGATCTTTCAGTCCCGGTTTCATGATTCAGCACCTTTTTAAAATAAATAAAAGAAAGTGCAGTGTTAAGATTATGCAAATTAAAGGGAAGACAGACCAAAAAATATTTTACTTAAAGTAAAATCCAATGGACTGTATCACTGAGGTAAATCAAGCGGCAGTTTTTACCCGGTTGTCATTACAGAAGTGACAGATGTATAATGAGCCATTAGAATGATAAATCTCACGCCACTACGCCAGCATTATTTTGGTGGAGCGATGCTGAAATTCTTTTCTAAACAAATGAGACTGGCACATAAAGGATGTCCGTCTGTTTATCTGTCTGACTGCTTGTCCAATTTTAATGCCTCAAATTTACTTCAACAGGTCAACTGTGGTTAATATAATAACTGTTAATACATTATAAAATAAATGATCAATGCTAATTTTTGTATGGAGCATGGTGTCAATGTAAATTGTGTTGAAATGTGTACATTGTGTGACCATTCAGTAAACACTGTACACAATCGTTTATCATACTTTCATTCTTCCAAAATTTTTTTCAAATTCTTCAAACATTGTTTTTATATATAATCATTGTATAATTTCTGTTGCAGTCACACAATTACAGACTTGAATGATTTTTAGTAAATATAACATAAGACACTAAAAATAATGATGTGATCATACTATTGTCACGTTTGTTTGCTTTTTAGCCTTATTGGAAAATGTATTAATTAATTTAAACTCCAAAGTTTAAGGGTTAACATTTAAGGTCAACATTATTCATATTTTTATGTGCTTATTTTTGAGCATGTTTAATAACATGTGGATTTCAAAAAACTACAAAAATTACATTTCTTGTAATGCAATAAATTTAATAAAACAGAAATACATTTAACACGAAGTAAGACCTGCAACTTCTCATATTTAGCGTAACCATATAAGTAAAATTTATAATGTATAATAATATATAATAAAATAAAAACGGAATTTTGAGACAAAAAGGTTTTGATAAGGTGTTCATCCATAATATTCACTGATAATATAATATGTTCATCCATTTTGTTTTTGTGTTTCCATTTCTGTGTCACAGGGAGCAAACAAACAATACTATGAAACGACATTGCTCAATACCAAGATTAATGACATTATTTTCAATGATCTGAAAGATAAATAGATCTAGAATTGGGAAAAAAAAAGTACAAATTATCATGGCCAGTAATGAACTTAACTCAACACATTTAAGGCAAATTAAAAGTTTTTCCAGTGCAAAACTGTATACGTGATTTGCACATAACTAGTTCTAAAGCTCTGCACCTATTTAATCAAAAGTGGAGTTTTAGAATGAGATGCACGAGCAGCCAATTTAAATTAAAAGCAGTTGCTCTTCATCTGTTCTGGTTCTTCAGGTTTAGCTCCCAATTAGTCATATTTTTTTTCAGAACAAGCATTTGCATTGTTCAGCCCTAATCACAATTTTCATGCAACGAACCCACCGCAGCAATCCTGGTGTGTGGGACGACCTCAGGTAAACAATTACAACCTTGCAGAGTTGTATTAGCCAATTACTTCTTTTGACCTTGTTATTTTTCCACCCTTACTGTACTTCTCGATAATATTTAGCCACAGAGACAGCATGAATGCAGTAGGAGCCTGTAGACACGTGAAAGCCAGCAGCTTTTCATGTGCGTAACGGCGTGCAGAGCATGGCTTGAGCGGCGGGTACGATCAAAGGCTGTGGAGTGATTGGCAGAGTTTGCGCGGGGCAATGGCTGATTGAGTCGGCTGAACACTGTATCAGCATGGCACATGGCCCAGCTGGAACCTGGGTAAAATAAGCAATCAACAGCACCGGTCTCTTGAGAACCTCCGGGCAGCATGAGAGAGGAGAGTTTGCGTCCATGTGCCAGTAAAGGTATGAACAAAGGATTGATTTGGTGGTACAGTACTAATGAGAATACGTTTGCCAGCCAAGAAGCATGGCTAGTAGTGTCCTTGTCTTTAACCTTTACTCTGACTGGATTATCTATTGTGTGAGAGTGCTGAGTCGAACGAGAGTTCTAGAGCTGCTTGTTTTTTTAAGACCGGAACTGAAAGTTTTGAGTCTGTTAAAAATAGCAAGTCTTAAAATCTCCTGCAAATGTGGCGGCTTTCACGAAGCTCAATCAGAATCACAATTTCCTCAGATAAAATTGTCTGTCGTACTTTTTCATTCTTTAGAAATTGTCAGTGAACTTTAGAGAAAAACAACACTTTATGCCTGAGCTTCTGTTATTCCCGTTATTAAGCATGGAGTGCCACCTCTTGGCTGTACATTTTGAAGCAATGACCAGCTTCAGTATTAAATTTAAAATTTAACACATCAATTTTTATTAAACACACCTTAAGTTGTACTATTTAACGGTTTTTAACATTTGCCGAAATTAGGAGGGATTTTTTTACTAAGCCATTTGAAAGAAGTGAAGTATGCTGATGAAGAATACCCTTGACAAGAGTTTTCTTCCCCATACAGACATGATGGTATGCTAATATCTCCAGTGAGGAAAAAAAAATATTAAAACTCATTTCAGATTCCCACACCACATGGGACCATTCAGTCCACTAAAAAGAACGTATGCAGTCAACCAATGAGAGTTTCTGTCATACCACCCTGATTTGAATAATGTTATAGGATAAATGACTTCAATTATGAGATGAAAGCCGTAATAACATACAACAATCCAATCATAATGTTTCAGAAGTTGAAGGATGGAAGACTCATTAAAGGGGTTTAAGTTGGGAGTTTATCCAAATCGCACAGTAACTTAAGCTGTTTACAATGCAAATCCCTGATCAAGTGGAGTTTGAATATGCTATACTAATTAGTTATACTGTGGCTTTTCTTCTAAAATTTAAATTGTTCAATAAAGCCTTTAAAGTGCTCAAATTCCAAAGTCAATGATATCTTCTTGCATTGTTGTGTTATGGGAGCTGGAGCCATTTTAGGTGTCTATAACCCCAAAGGCAGAATATCTTGTTGTCATTTGTTGATAGAGATAGAGAGACATTCACTCAATCTTTGGGCTGTTTGTAGATGCAAATTATATGAAATATATGTCAACTTAGTGGAAATACAAGAGATGAAAAGAGAAAGATCTCAAAGACCCAGAGGTGTAAAGAGTACCTGAAAATAATACTTGAGTAAAAAGATAGATACATTACTGTAAAAATGACTCATTACTAGATACAAGTCGCCATTTTAAAAGAATTTAAGCATTTCACTCATACTAAATTTAGACAAAAAAAAAAAGCAAGAAACCCTTTTTTTATGATGGTTTTATTTGATAATATAGAAATTACATTNCGACTTGTCGCGCACAATTACAACGTGACAATGTAATGTAGTGGAGTAAGAAGAAAATGTAGGGAAGTAGAGAGTAAAAACTGCTTATATTTTTGATACTCAGTACAAGTACCAAACTACATACTAACAAAGTCAATTTACTCAAGTACTTTACACCACTGGAACACAAGAATTGAGTGGAATAAAAGCCCAGCTCAGATCACCTCATCCTCACAATGATTCACATGATGATGAGACTGAGTCATTAGTGAGTCACGTCTGATTGGTTGTAGTCTTTAGGTGGATGACAGAGTCCAGGCTCGGTGTCTGCAGTGCTCACAGATGTTATCGGGGTAAGCGGCTCAATAGTTGTTCGTTTCAAATGTCATCTGGAGCGAACACAAAGCACCAGAAGACGAGGATGCTGGGGCTGCTGGATGCGGGGACGGTTACTGATGCTCGGCTTCTGGACCGAGGAATCTGTGTTCGTTCTGTGGTGGCTTGAACCCCCCCNATTATTATACAACGATTTACACACAAACCTAAGCAAGTATTCTCTCTTTCTTAAGAGTCCTGCCCTCTAAAGTAGTAGGTTTGGAGGCATCGTAGCCCTACGTTCTTTTGAAGTCCGACCTCTGAGATCTCCACTGTGTCATGTTTTCCATCAGGAGGTGGAAGAGCTAATGTTGTTCATCCATTCGTGGAGGATCTCATCCCCAGACAATTTTGCAGTGATGCCAATGCTGTCAAATATTGTGAATATGAAAGAGTCAGGAGGATCTGAACCACAACTGCCAAATATCGTAGTCTTGTTAGGTAAATTCAAGACAGCATTAAAAATAAATCAACTGGTTTCTTATTCAACACTGGAGATTTCAACTTTCCCCTGTGCCTTGCACAGCTAAAAAAGGATAAAGGATCTCATTAAAATGTTCCTCACACGTTGACAGAAGAAGGGGAATTATTCCAGGGGATTTACAGGTAAATAATTACAGTGACATCTCACAGAAGCGCACGGACTTCTGAAAATTGGTGTCAGTTTCTCAAACTAGAGTCTTTGCTGTGAATTCAAACCCAGTCATTTGAGCTTGATCATTTGTGTCACATGATTTTTGTCCTTGTATAATTTCCTCTTGTCTGAACATACGGTTTTGAGAATTTTGACATTTCTAGGTCAAAGCAAGAATTTCTACAAGTTTTCTTTTCCCCCTTCAAATTGGTACATGAATGCTTGTGGGCACGTGTACGTACAAGCGTAGATAAAATTCAGCCGATGTGCTTTTCTCCCGTGCTTTCGAATGTTCTAAGTGGATTTCATTCGCTAAATCTGGCCATATCCCAAGATTCACAGAAAAGCTTTCACTGGACTCTAAGCCTAGCCTGACCTCTGGAGAAATGCAGATCAGTGTTTTTTTTTTTTTTTTTAGAGAAGTGTGAACCAAGAAATAGCTTAAATTCAAATTGGCTAATAGCTTAAATATAAATGTGCACAAATACACAAAAAAGTTAAAGAAATATGAATAACCTGACAAGTAATAATGCATCAGTATAATATACTGTATACATTATTATTATTCAGGTAATTTACAGTGTTTATGCTTTCCTTTACTCTGAGATTTATACAGTATTATTCTTTCTTTCTATTGCCTGATCTGTAAACTGTAACTTTTCTATTGACTGCATTGTTTTTCACTGTAAGCATTGCTCTATTTTGTGCTACTTACTGTAACACCCAGTATTAGTAGAGCGACAATAGAAAATCTTTAATCTTGAATGTTTCCCCAGTCAGTACTGATTTTGGCATTTGTAAAGTTTAAACTCTAATTAAAAAATGGCCACATTTTGGAAAATGTGGAAAAATTTGCAGCCGCACTGAGCTGAATCAGTGTTGGTACTGAAAAAATTATGTACTGATATTTTTTAGCGAATAGGACGTCCTGTAAAATGCCAGCTTAAAGAGACTTTTAAATTGTCACTGCAAAATGTGTGAATGAAATATGACTTGAAAGGACTGAAAGGAGCTACTAATGCAGAAAGATTGTGGAAAATTGGCTTATTAAAAAGGGCAACACGGTTTTACTAGGCGATGTAGCAACAAGAACTGGAACCAGCTACATCATTCAACGGTCAAAAAGATAAATAGTACAAACTCTGCACACATGCTGCTCTCTGCAGGAGCGCCCTTTGTAGGCATCACACAAAGCTCAGTGCAAGGTTATTTTGTAGAATCTGCAAGCTGCAAAGAACCCCTGAGTCAAAGACAAAGATCTGCTGACATCTCTCGTACGGTACAACATCTGTCTTTGTGTGCCAATATTGCAATTATTTGCTTGAAGAAGCCATTTTCAAATGTATGCTTAAAAATAGGTAAAGATGAAGAAAAAAACTCCCTAGAAGAATTGGGAATAGTCTGTTTGGGAGAGATTGGGATGTGCACAACTATCTGTTGGACACTGTGATAAGGTCTGGCGTGTGCCCGTCTTTTGTTCGCAGTGGACAGCAGCATCTGCAGTGGATACAGCAGAAATCACAAGCTCCATCTCTCTTCACTCGGCCTCTGCAGGCCAGAGCACAACCTCCATTAAAAATAACAAGAGCTGAATTGTAATGAGCACGGTGTGTGGGCAAAAATGTAGATAACCTGTTTTTTTCAAGACAGATTCGACGTTGTCACCATTCTCAGCATCACTTGATGTGATACAATAGGGCCTAAGGGTTTAAATAAAATTACAATAGAAATTCACCTTGGCATTATATATTCACCAGAGTACAGTTGGTTTTCACAAATCTGTGCTCTGGAACAGCTTTTACATGTTTAGCACAAGTAAAAAACTTAACTAAAGTAAAAGAGACAGATGCTTATCTCCGCATATGATGTACACGCACACACACACACACACACACACACACACACACACACACACACACACACTTTTATGCAAACAATATCGGACAATATAATAATATCTTTATTTGCCATGAACCACACACTGCATTGTCAAATTCAAAATGTTTATTAACAGTATGATGTAATGATAACTTATATCTTCAATCATTTGGAAACTTATACAAAATAACCTTTTTTGTACATGGAAGGTATCACCATAGCTGTGAGATGCGTTTTACCCTGGATTTTATAGCACAGTTCTAACAGGCTAATTAAATACCTAAAACCAGAGGGGTTTTTTGGCAAGCCACGTGACATGGGGAATCAGCGATTTATTTAATCCGATGATTGAAATTGAGCAATCTGACACCCATAATAATAATCCCAAGATGCTGCTGATCAATCTTGCATAAATAATAAAACAAAACAAGACACAAAAACAGCTTTTTTTATTAGAAAATGACCCATTTATTACTCAATTCAATCTTCGCTCAGGTGATTATGATGATTTTGTTCATTTTGACGTGGCCTTGAGAAGTTCTACATTAGAGGGATTTCAACCCTCCCCTTCATTAGCATTTACAGCTGTGCTCCTATAAATGTGTGGCCCTATTCATCACTGTTATGATGGCATGTCAAAACCGCACCATAAATGCGTTAAAGCTCTTGTAAATGAATGTCTTCATTGAATGGCTACCAGTTATGGGACTTTAATTGCCTGACTGTCCGTGGCAAGAATGGACTGCTGTCTTGTGAATGGATGGCCATTAAGGTAAAGAAGGTCCCTAGGTGCGGAAGTCTATACCAATTACATATTTTTTTTATCTGATTCATACCACAACAAGGGACTTCGTTCCCACCTTTCTTTATTTTTATTATAGCCTCGGACACAAAACAAAGAACTTGCATATTACTCAATAAAGGAAAGCACCATATGCCATGCTTTAAATGACATTATAGCTCTAATTACTCCAGCAATTTCTCTCTTTCTTTCTCTCTGCTCTCAGAGAATAAATACACCCATAATCTTGACATAAAAGCATTATGCATAGTGTGATGCACATTTATAAAGACAAAAACCTAAAATCTATCTGTTGAATCGAGTTCGTAAAGCTACCGAGTGTGTNAAAAAAAAATAAAATAAAATAAAATAATAATAATAATAATAATAATAATAATAATAATAAACTAAAATGTGATGAGGGTTTTGCCTTCTCTTTGTCAGCTAAAAACAAACTGTAACTTCATAAATACTTATCACTCTAAGATGAAACATATGTCTACATACGTAAAGCTTAGAATGTCTGTTTTTAAAAATAAGTGTAAGTAAATACAGTATTGTCTGTTTATCTAATTTGTATGAGTCTAAAGCTTCGGTATTCTGAACAGAGCAAGTTATTTGCAGTTGAAAAGGAACTGAGGGGGAAAGTAGGTCAGTGTCACTTAAACACTTTGCGCCTAATTGACAACACCTGAACTCAATGACTGTGAGCTGTGGATCTTAATGAGCCGCACCAAGAGACAGCGCTGGTCTCTTGGTTCTATTAAAATAGATAAAAATAATTGTTAAAAATATTAAGCACTTCAACTTAAAATTATTCATGTGCGTTAACGTGTTAACTTTGACAACACTGTAACATATTGAAAACACAGAAGCAAGACGACTATTATACGCACACTGGCATAGCTCAATTAAAAGTGTTACATATACAAGCAATTTACAACTGACTCCAAATCAATTATTAAGATTGATAATTAAAGTTCATGGCTGATTTTCAAATGCCAATTGCTCGCAAAAAATATATACAAGTACAGCATGGATTAGATATAGTCCGAGTATAATCTCAGTTAATGAACAAAAGGCTGTATCTCAAACCTTTCATGCTTGGTGACTTGTACCTGTAACCAAGATGGCGCTTGCATTCTTAAGTCTGAACGGTGTGTGAATTATGGGCCAATTTGCATCTACTATTAATCCCAGCAGCACCATGTGATCACTATCAACAGAGGACAATACAAACTGAAGACGCAATGCTTTTCGGAATCATCGTTCAATGTCACAGTTATCACAGTTAATTATTTGTGTCCTGTGGTTGAGCACGGAAAAAGCATGAAAAATTCACGTTTTATTTTTAGTTCATGATTTTAAAATCGGTTCTGCATCTATACTTTTTAAAACAATGTTACAATTTCATGGTACAGAATGCCTGGTGGTCCTTATCTGTCCAGCCAGACAATGGAACAAGCTTTTTTTTTTTAACACAAACTTTATTGTGCTCCAGATAAATGGCGCCGGGGAACATAGAAACATACGTAGAAACTCTAGGAACAGCCTGTTGCTGGAGTGGAAAGTAAATCATGCATCAGTGATTCTAAGATTAAATTGACATATAGCTCATAATGCTGGAAAACGTAATGGAAAAATATCAAGTCACACATGTAGCACATGACTGTCATGCAAGCAGACCAAGAGAAACACTTGTGAAAATAAGATGTTATTGAGTGGAGGGAAACAAACAGACAATTTGTTTTTTAAAATGTGTATTTTAGGTAAATATGTGAGATAGCTTTATTTCAGTGGAGAAAGCCACTCAGACACTTGGAAACTGGTGTAGCTTTTGTAGTTGTAAAGCGTTGATCCTAGTTTCTTTCTCTTTCTTACATCACCTCTTTTGCTCGTATAGCCTCAGATAACATTCCATGCCAATTTTCACATGGAACTAGAGCAAAGGCAATACCAAAGTGCAAGTAAATCATTGGTTATCTCTGGTAGTAGTGTTGGCTATGCAAACCAAACAATTTAAACAGTTTAACAAATATCACAGATATATCAAAAGAATAAAACAAACAAGAGGAGAGCCAATACAGTCCCCGTCTAGACTAAAAACAGCCTAGATCAATACTAATGTTCAAGTTTGAAACAGCACGTTAATTGTCTATGCATTTGTGAGAAACTTTCAATGTGTGGTGCAAAATGTCGAAGATCTGTCTTGTTTTTTCATGCACATTTTCCACATTGCTGACAGGTAGTGATGTGAAGTATCACTTTTTATATGACTCTTTTTTGATTCCTATTCATCATATTGAGTGAAAAGTCATTTGATTCAGAAAGTACACTATGAAAAAGCAATGCTGACGAAGCTCTCATTCATACCTAATACCCTGAAGGAAGCACTGTTGTTCCACCTTCTTAATAATTCCGGAGTTATATCTACATGTTGGATTTATGTATTCTTTTTTCCATAGATTAATTCAGAATGTTCTGGCACTATTGCACTGCATCTCAAAAACAGACAACAAATAATTTATTTTCTCCAATTTTTTTAGTTTTCCATTGATCGTTCACTGCTGTAGGCATTTCTTTGTAGAAAAAAAATCGACAAAAAAAATAATTTCACATTGGTCACAAAATTCACATTGAATTTATCATATTTACGTTTCACTGTAATCAACATTTTGATTCATAGTGTCCCATGTAATGTCATCAACTGAAGTTGTGCATGATTTTGGTCAAATTTCTTTACAAACTTTCAGTTGTTTTGAATAAGGAAAAGAGAGAAGACAAGAGATAGAACGAAAAGAGCTCAGGGGAAAATAGACTGCAATGCAATAAAATGAAAAGAAGTGGGTTGTGTGTGTGTGTGTGTGTGTGTGTGTGTGTGTGTGTGTNAGAGAGAAAGAGAGAGAGAGAGAGAGAGAGAGAGAGAGAGAGAGAGAGAGAGAGTGTGTTTAACAGATAAAGGACCAGAAAAGAGAAACGTGCAAGAGAGGCAGCGATAATAAATGGAAAAATAGATGGAGGGCAAAATAAAAGGAAACTGAATCAAAATGAACAAAAAAATGCTAAAAAGAGGAAGAGGACGGATGTACTGCCAGAAGCTCTAAAAAATAGGTTTGGCTAAAGAGAACAGACATGAATTTAAGAAGGGGTTCGAAGGAAGTCAATCAGAAAGTTAGATTGTGGCAATACTTGCCAATGAATGTTCCACTCTCACCCTGGAGACAACGCTGAGGAGAGCAGTTAAAAGCCTGCTTTTAATCAGTACATTATGTACTTACATGAGTCTATAAAATTTTATGCATGCTTCTATGCTTTATAGTCAATCTTTTTCTACAGTCTTCCATGCCAGGGTCAGATGAAGAGTGAGAACTATATGTACTGTACAATATTTCCTAAAAACCCGAAACAAAACACAATTTACGTTTTAGCGTATGATTTATGAAGACTTGTTAAAAAGAAAGTTTTCAAAAAATTACAAAGTAAGTTCCACGGAACACAATATATTATAAAAGAAAGGAAAGATAGGAATATAAGTAGATGTCCTTAAAAGCCATTAGATGATGAACAAGGAATTAAAGGACATGTTTTTTGCACAAGGTAAATTACGTTTAGACAGGAAACATCGGAAACTCTATGTTCACGTATATTGCTACACATGTGAAAAAATTACTGTAGTCACCACCCGTGAAAAACAGTGCCAAAGCAATTTAAGGCCTGAGGTCAAAACTATTGTTGCACAAATAATGCTTTCCACCCTGGTAATGAAGAATTACTAAGCTATTATTCCATGCAGAGTTTGCACTTGAGGTTGTTTTGTCCGTTGTCAAAATTACCATAATCACATTTTTTCAGATCCATAGTTCACATAATGACAATTATGCTAAGTGAGGAAGGCACGGCATTCTATCAGTTACTTCTGGCTGCCTAAAACAAAATAATTCAATTGTAAAACACTTTCTAGTCTCCCCTGCAGCGATGTCCCAGTTCAGCAAGCTTGAACTAACATTAGTCTATACGCCCAAGATCTATAAAAAGAGGAACATTTTCAGACAATGGTAATGATACACAAGCATAATTTACTCTGTTTCACTGTTACAGATTTTATGAATTGAAGATAATAACTATCCTGAAATTTTCTTTCATATGCTACATTTTTCTGTATCAATTTATACTACACTGTAATGCGCATGATTTTTGGCAAGCATGAATTCCCAAAAAATTTACTTTACGCTTAAATCTAATCAAACCTAGAATAATTTATCATTGTTACGTCCCGTGAGGACGAGACTAGTTTTGTTTCAGAGTCCCGCGGTCCCGAGCACCGGAGGTGGAGCCAGGCACCCTGTTCGCCAATGGCTTGCCGCCACCTAATTTAAAAAGCGCGCTCCTGAGAGCCACACCCCTCTCTTTCCTTCCGATCACACTGCCACCAGCTGTTTGTTACCCCCTGTCAATTGTTCACTCTGACTTCTGTTTTCCCCTCTGTAATGTAATTTAGAAATTTAGCACCTTGATGTTTCAAAATGGCAGAACAAAATAGATATTTTAGAAAATAACAAAAAGTCAGTCTCAGTCAAATGTTCAAAAGATTGCAGTCGCTAATTCAAGTTCACATGATTTAGCTCATAAATTGCACTCAGTACCTTCAGCACCCTGCAGATGGCAATATTGCATCACCCGCCCAAGAAATTAACCAAAAAATACTCAAGTAAATTAAAAAAAGTCTTCATGTACTTTGCATCACTGACACAAACAAACAAACACCTACTGTACATTAATTTGTCTCATACTGGAGCCTTGTCATTGACTTTGCAAAACAATGCAACCCTCCTTCTCCTAATTTACAAAATACACCACACTAAATGTCCCATTTTCACACCAAAAGTTGTTGGGGCCAGCAACATATAACGAGACACACTATAACTAACAGCATCATTCTGTTGTCTGTACCTGTACTTGCCAATGACAATAAAGTTGAATCGAATCTAACCTATTCTAACCTAATTGTGCGTTACCTACGCTCACACACTCACACACACACACACACACACACACACGGACACGCACGCACACACACACACACACACACACACACACACACACACACACACACACACGTTGAAATGGTTTAAGCAGGATAGGGCACGGGAGAATAGTTACTACCATAAATAATGTTTTCCATTCACATATGTCCCAATTATCAGGATTTGACTGTATTTAAGGTAAACACTCGTGCCGGGAGCAGTGGGCAGAGGACAGTGGGGAGCAGATAGGGGTCAGTGTCTTGCTCAAGGACACTTCAGTTGTGGAACCTGCTGGTTTGGGATTTTCACCTTGGTCCAACTCTCTGACTTTTAAGTAAGAAACTAGATCTTAGCCAAAATAATAGGGTACATAATCTCAGCAATGTCATTAAGTGTTAAAACAGTCAACTTAGCTCACAGTTTGATAATACACTTGCATGGAGACGTGAATGCCAGTAGAATAGATGTTTAGCCTCCAAACGACAGGCCGGATGAGCGGTCAGGCTAAGCTAATTGTGTGTCAAACAAACAAAAACCTCTCCCAAATTCAAAAGCCTTCCCGCAAAGAAAGGTCTTCAAATGCATTATATATGCTCTCATGGATTTAATTGAAACTGAAAATGCAATGTTCCACTCCAGTGCCTTCTTAATAAGTCGGCAATCACCAACCGATGTTGTGGTGCCATTACAAGCCCCCTTTGGCCCCTGCCTCGGTTGGTCGGAGAGATAAGACAGCACGGGGAGTTCCTCATCTCTACCTGGATGAACCTCCAGAATGAGGCTGAAGACCATCACTAATTACTGCTGCTTCTGCCTTTGGATTTTAAGAAGCATTAGTATTGTTATTGATACCTATGCACAAAAGGAAAACAGGAAAACTGGCACAATGACAAAGACGGAATGCCACTGCGCTGGGAAAAATATAAAGTATACCCTACATACGCTCATTTACAATATAAGCACCCTTTTTCCAATTTTAGAAGCTCAAATTCTTGGAGGGTGGTTATATGCGTATATGGCCAGTTTTCTTCATTAAGATATTAAATATATAGTGAAATATAAGGACGAGCAATGGCGGACATTTAACAGGAGAGCGTGTTTTTAAGAGCAAGGATTCTAGTGCCTCCTGCTGGCTCCTTGTGGAATTCATTCCGTTTTTCCATAAAATGCTTCAGCCATTTCAATCACTTGCGTATTGTTTAGACTTTCCACTGATAATTGTGTCACAAGTTAGATATAAGTTTTTAGAATTTTTTTTTTTTTTTTTTTTTTAGAATTGTAGAAATTTTTGGGGGCCATGAAAATCAGGTGGGACTCCTATGTTTGCGGGGTGCTTATGTTCACGGGGTGCTTATATTTGAGTACGGCAGCAAGTCAGATTTTTATAACGAAAGCGCTGCCACTAAAGGTGATGTGAGGACTTTACCTATACTGCGATTTATACCAGTGTCGACATGCGGGGCAGACCTTGTGAGTGCCAACACGGTCATTTATGTCATTTAATCAGCTAATCTAAAATCCTTCAGTGCTCATACAGACACATAAAGCAGGGGCAAGAAAGTGCAGTACCTCAGCAAGGTCAAAAAGCAAGCGCTTCAAATCTGAAACACCTTTAAGACAGTAAGATGATTAATAAATGAATTCCAAATCAATATTCATCTGCCTTGAGCTTAGTTTCACCTTATGAAAATTACAGAAAGGTCTGTTTAATTGTGATAATAAATGTGGCCTTCCAGAGTCAACCGCGTTTCTCCAAGGATTCTCCTGGCCTCGCTGATTGTTTCTCTCCACTTTCAATTATAGTTTATTACAAATTATTTCTGTTAACCCGTTGCAATGCCGGAGGGTAAAATAGATTTAGCTTTCTGTGCTTTTGATTACATACACAATGCACAATGTCTGAGTTCAATTAGAAAATAATGTGTTAGGGTAAAAGGAACAATTAAGATCCTTAAATTACTTAATCTACATTTAGGCATAGAGTTCAACGTAAAAAAAAAAAAAGTTTGCTCTGATATTGTTGTAACATTGAATGACTGATGTTGTGATCTGTGATTTTCCTGATTCTCCATTTTAAATAGGCAACAGAACGTCTATAAAGCACAGATACTATAAAAAAACGATATATACACACACGCGTCCATTTCTTATATATCTCCTTCCTGAGCATCAGGCCCCTCTAGGTAAAAAAAAAAATTCAAATTCTGTTAAATGTTCCGGATCAGAAACACTTGATAAATAAGAACCTCTGTTTTTTAATAAATGCAATTAACATGTCATTTCTAAGATTTGCTTTGTACATGAGATTTTAATGACTAAGTTGAAGCTCTCAATGCATCATCAATGCAAAACGTCATCAGTGACTGACCTTGATTGATTGAAGGCATAAATACTGCATACATTATTGTCATAAACTGATGTTTAGAATAACTAAATTGTTTATTTTTAACTTGTAAACACTCTATTTTCTTTAATAACTTAATGATGAATTAACTTTAATTAAACCGATTGTAGGCAACCCAAATGCAGTCTACTCACTTCGAGTATTTAGGGCTTTGATCATTTTTTTTGATACATTTCTAGATTTCCTTTCTAGCTGCTTCAAGAGCGTAAATGTGTGCTCTGTGTCTAACCATTTTTAAATAAACCACATCCTCACATATTTTGAATCAAGAAACAAAAAACATAATTGTACCTGTTTTAAAAGTTTTTCAACATTGGCTTAAAGCTAGATACTTAGCATTGTTTTATTAAAAATGTATTAAACTGAAAGGCAAAAACAGAAAACATATGAGGCATCCTGCTCAGCAAAAGTAGCCAATTACATTTTAAAAAAGCAAACAAAGATTTATGTCTTTAGAAAATCTATTTAAAAATGGTTAGCACTGTATAATGTTATTTGACATTATTGTAAGCATCTATGGTCACTGCCAGTGATCATTCATTTTGGACATCTCCAAGACCACAATGACCCCAGTGTAACTCTTCCAAACATG
>SOMO01000007.1:424459-439500 GCA_028128575.1 Paedocypris carbunculus | reverse complement strand
CTGAACTAAAATCATAATGTGTAGCCATAACATTTGATTCATGAAGGAAATGTTCTCTTAGGAAAACATGATAATTCATCACACTAACTCTGTTGTTGTCATCATCCTTTCCTTTAATAAAATAGTCGAACGGTTTTTAAGATCTTGGCATCACAATTTGATTAAAAGAAATGTTTGTAGCTAAACAAAGCATACATTTGAAATGCTAATCTGGAGCAAATTAATGAAGATTCATGTTTTTCCTGTAATTCTCTATTAACATTTACGCTTGTTAAGTTGTCTGTGGATTTGCAAGCAGCTCCTTTCATTAGAGCTGAAGCCCATTGAGACATTTGAATCAAGTGAAAAGCTCCAGGTCTCAGTCTTCTCTCTGCTCCTCTACTGGCCATTTGCATCAACAACACTCAACAGAAATATCTATTAGTAATTAGTTATTAGATATAAGAAATTAGTTTTGCATCACCGTATGAACTGCAAATGTTCTGATGTCTTTAAATTTGACTGTGATCAGGTCCAGTTACTTTAATTGCTTAAAGATCTTCATTATACAAGTTAGAATTAATTAAAATTTTTTTTTTTTTTTATTTTACTTTTATGTGAAAGGTATAACTGAAACAATCTTTGAATCTCTATACGTCTAATACATATATTTGAATTTTTTAATTAAGATAAGTTAGTTTTTTGAATTGTGTGTATGTGTGTATGGTTGTCCACCATAGGCTGCAAGCTCCCAGTGACCCAGAAATGGAAAAAGTAGAAAATAAACGAATTGATACATGACCTTTGAATTTAATACAATATAATGCAATTTAACTGCAGTTAATTTATTTCAAGTTTTTAATTTGTAAATTAAAAAAAAACTTCAAAACAACAAATATGTAAGATATAAAATACAAAAATGGAACAAAAAGGATACAAAAGGAACAAAGCTGAAACAACTGAGGCCCGACAAGGAAGAATGCACAAAACAAGACCATACACACACACCCACACACACACACACACACACACACAAACACACTCACACTACTACTTCTCGTTCGGCTTTTCCCTTTTCAGGGGTCGCCACAGCTACTTTCTTTAACTCCAGTGTGAACAGAAACCTTATTCCCCTGACATCACATTACAAGGATGAGCTTTCTAGTTCCGTACTCACATTCGGTCTGTTGGGATTCCTGCCATCACATAATCAGTGGTTGCATGAAGAGTCACAAAAGAGGGCATTCTAGTGTTTGTGTGTGAGTGTGTGTGTGTGTGTGTGTGTGTGTGTGTGTGTGTCTGTAATAATTACAGTAGTAATGCATGCGTGTTAAATGTAGGTGATTTTCAACATGCATGAAAACCTTTGAAGATGAAGAGTTAAAAAATTGTGATATGCTTTGCAACACTCTAACAAAGTCTGTTAGAAAGGTGTGTGTTTGATTCCCAGGAAAAGCATGACGTTTATGTTGTGTTTGAGTGTATATAATTGATTAAAAGCATTTGCTGAATGCAAAAAGTCTATATCTAATATCTAATGGCATTAACATTTTTGTTTTTCACTAGGCTAGTTTCTAGCGGATGTTTTCTATAGGTTTGCTCTTGGTGTTACTTGCATCAATTTACAATCAGTGAATGTAGAACCTGCCATTAAAAGGGCCGTTTTCCTACTTTTTTTTAGATTGCGATTTAAAGGCTTAGTAAAGTGACCTTTTGAATCTGATTAAAACCGGGATGTTCCCTCTGACCAGAAGGCATTTCTATTCTGACACAAATCACTCTAGGTCCATTTATGTCTGCCAACATCTGCCCACTCTGCTGCTTTACATATTTATGTCAGTGCAACTTAGAATAGAAATCGCAATATTTATGTAAGGTTCAAAAATAGACTAGATCGTACACAGTAAGTTATTTCACCAAACATTGAGGTAAATTAACACAATTTGAATTTTGTTTCAAGAATGATTTGCTGCCACACAAAACAGCAATCAGCATTAGCACGTATCATTTTTAGAAATACGAGAAATCAACGTCATGTCAAATGTAGATTTGCAGATTGAAATATCATCTTTCTCTGCATAAAATCCATTAAGTAGTCTACAGTTTATGTAATTATAATCATAAATCGTCATTTTGATAATGGTGAGTGGAGTATGCTAAGTCAGTAAGCACTGACCGTAAAATATACATTTTATAATGGCGTAGATTGTGTAACGCCTGTTTAATCCTTATCCATGTTTCAGCCAAAGATGGTATAATGTTTAACACTGCAAGAGGTCTCGTCTTTGGCCAAGAAAATGCATCGAGCATAGCAAACCCTCTTATGCAGTAAATCTTCTATTACGAACAAACATTTTAATCCCTGGTAGGCAGTAGTTTAGCTTGACTATGATGAAGAAAGCACACATGCTATACAGTGTTGTGTATAAATAGATATTTTGTCACCGCAGACACCAAACAGTGGTTAATGTGGTTGCCAAGTCGCGTAGTGACGACAGAAAATGTTGGGATAAACTTGCATCTCATTTGCATTTCAAGCCAATCAGTTTATCCATCTACAGAAGATGCATATACAGTAGAGTATGTACTAATGCAACTAGTTTTTAAAAAACAGTTACACGTGATGAACATCTGGATTTACTTTGACCTTTGCTTTTTGCTATTTGCGGCTCTGTTTAAATCCATTGTATTGCATAAAATAAAAAGGGTAAGAAACACTATTGAAATTGTGTGTTCACTTTATGTGGATTATTCTTCCAGAAAGAAAGTGAGTTTTCATGTGGGTATGTGTGTGTTTGATTTTGTGAAGCACTTATTAAGTAAGTTTGTCAGTGCTTGGAAGGCATTCGACAACATTGTTTTACTTGTTCTATTTTTGTTTCTAGTTGTGGTAGGGTTTCTAATGTTGTAACCTTGAATCTCTAATTTTCATAATAGATAGTGACCAGTGATATTGTTGCTGTGCTTAAATAGCTGGTAGTTTATTAAAAAAATAATTATCTGAAACTTCAAATTGCTCAAATTTGTAAAAGCATAAACAAGGCAGTTGTAGAATTTACAGTTATTAGTTTGTGGTTAATTATGCATAAACAATACATATGTACTTTTTTATGTGGACTTTTTTATGTACACTTTCTTGCTGTTCAATAAACAAATGTTTTAACAAATAGTGTGTTTTTGCTTATGCTCAGCCTCTGCTTTTCAACACGCATTATAAAAGATCTAATCACATCCAATGTAAAATATGCTACTATGTTGACTAATTTTCAATTAAAAGGATGTTAAAAAATGCGGTAATAATTATTTATCAATAAAACAGAAACCCTTAAGAAACACAACAATTTGGTTACATCAAATGCATTTACGGATTTAAGTGTGTATGTTAAAATCACATTAAAAAAACAATTCTAATATTCATGCTAGGCGGAACAGATTATGACTTTCACGTCTACTTTTACATCATTTTTTTTTCTTTCGCCCCCGTTTTTATATTCACATCAGCCTGCATATTGTCATAAAATCGTCTTTGGATTCGTCATATTGCGAACATGGTAGTCAGATCCAGAGTAGGAGGTTCTCTCGCGCACAAGCAGAGTTTATCAAAGCCGGCGCACAAAAGAAGTCGTCCTTGAGGCGAGGTGGCTCTCCGCATCAGCTCTTTGTGAATATGATCAAATGGAGGGAAAAACTGGAATTTAAATGAAGGGCTCCTCTTTTGTTTACAGTGTGTGTTGTTGCGGTGATGAAGAATTTTGCTACGGTCCACGTACACTTGTATTAATATGTTTGTTTTTTAGATGATGTTCTGAGGACATAATATGCCTCCAGTGGAGAGATCAGACGAGTGCATTCCCAAGTAACCAGTCTGTAGCTCATACTCAAATAAGAGCTATCAAATGAGGCCAGCATGTCCTATTTGAATCCCAACAAAGGTTTACTATTGTAAGGGAAAATGCAAGTGCAGGTTGAAAGGAAGGCTTTGATGCCAATGCTAGCATGATATCCTCTGTTCCTTTCCTCAAAGGATCCCATTACCTCAGACGAAACCAGCAAAGACTTTTGCGTAGTTCATTCAGAGCAGCAGTTTGACAAGCTACGACCTCATAAAATAAATCTGGCACACACATGCACACAACAACCATAGACAGAACAAAGTATAATGTTATAGTAATGCCCATTCAATCTCCAGAGCCCGGCATGTTGACAAAGCCCCCCCTCCCTGCTTATTTTTCTAGCCGCTCATCTCCTCTCTCTCTCTCTCTCTCTCTCTCTCTCTCTCTCTCTCTCTCACTCTCCCTCCCTCTCTCTCTCCTTCTCGCTTTCACACCGATGAACACGCTGTGTGATGATTGCTACATGTGGGTAACAGCAGATATCTCCACACAAGACGACAACCAAGCTAGCACCGTCGAACAAAGCTGCTTCTCAAGTCTGAACCATCCGCAACAGGACGAGACTATAAAGGTAAAGGCTCCATATTTACAGTATATGCTTGATGGATTGTTGCATAAGTTGCTGTTTTGGGTGTCTAGAATATTTGCCGTAGTGTAAAGCTCTCACCATCTGCCCTACTGTCATGTCTACTCTTATGTGGAGAACAAGAAGAGAATAACAAGGAGGAAAATAATCTCATAGGTTTGAAAATAATAGGTGACAATCGTCAATGCTGATGCTTTTCTTTAAATACAAGACAATTTATGTCAATTTTATTTTATAGTGTGTTGCAAAAATTTTTGTGTGTGCACACGAGTGTTACCCTATATTTTTGATTTGTGCATGAGCATTTGATCTGTGATACTGAGAGTCAAATATTTGTCTGCCGTATTTTTGACACGTAAAGTGCAATGGAAATTCCTTGTTTGCTGAAGGGATTGGGAAGCAAATCCATTGCTCCTGCGGTAACTGTGAGGGCTTTGTAGGTTTGTAAATGTCAGCGAGGGGAAGTGACAGCGATGAGGAGAGACTTTGAAACACCCACACTCACCACCCACAGACACTGGAGATATTTTCCATTCTTCTGTAAAGGCTCTCCAGCAACAATTGCCCTTACGGAAATTTAGCATCAATTGCAGAAGTGTTGATGCTTTACACAGTGGTTGCAAAAATTACATAATAGCCAACATATGAGTGTTATTGGTTCGTGATGTTCATGTTATACACTCCATAATTATACGGATGTGTTACTCACTAGACGTCCTGTACAACACCAAAATGTTGAATTGGAGAGCATGAAGTGACTTAAATGTATAACTCGATTGCAAGCTCGTTTGATTATGTATATATTTTTTGTATAAATTAAAAACAGAAAAGCAAAAATAATCTATTCTATCTCATGGTTCCTGAGGTTAAACTAGGCACCATGGGAGCTTGGTCATTCAGCTATGTTGCCCCTCGTCTATTTGTTTACCCACAAGATATGAGCCACTCTTGAAACTTAAAATGAGTATTTCTATTCATTAGAAGCTTCATTTCAATATTCCTTTACCCTGATTTAATATTTGGTTTATTACTAAACTTTAATATGTATGTACAAGTCATTTATAAATATATAGTTTTTCAATTTATGAAGTATTTATTTGTGAAGTGTGGTACATTTTACGTGATGTGCTGAGAATGAGGTGGTAATAAAATGGTTTTTCAGTGCCTAATATTTAGTACTATTATTACTACTTGATACTCACTTTCTAATTTTTTTTTAGAGTTTTTAAAATTAACAATAAGACTCACTACAGTACATGCAATATACTGTGATATGTGACAACATCTTAAAAAAGTAACAGTGCCCCAATACTTTGAGACTTCTCCCAGTGACACTGATTTGAGGAGACGGTAAACTCTACAGTAGGTGAGACCTTAGTATGGAAAGGACATTGATAAAAATAGAAGCAAATACAAAGGTGGGCTGTGACCTGGCTTCACCCTTGGAGGCGTCATGGCCATTGTGAAACGAGAATAAATGTGGATTGTGTCTCTGGGGTAATGACACACCTTACTAACACGAGAGCTTAACCTGCAGTGTAAAGCTCTTGTTAACTGTTAGTAATGTAATTTTTTTCATCCACTTTAGGATAAAGTAATTTTAAGACAGCATTTTATTTACCCTAGATAGGATGTTGAGGTCTAGGAAAATATGTTGCTGCTCAAAGTATACAGCTAAAAATAATTATACAGGTATGTGATTTTAATCAATTAAAAAAAATGAATATGTATATTTCTTGTAAAATTTTCTTGTAAAAATAAACTCGTTTTATTTAAATATTTAAATAAGTTTATTTGAACTTTTAAGCCAGTTTCTAGAATATAAGCTGATCTTCAGTGCAGTTACGAAACATCCAAGCCGGATTCCGACCATGAGCCATAGGCAAAAATGGTGTCCATTTCACTCAACAAACAGACCGTCTGAGTGCAAACATCGCTCTTATTTTGCCTGTCTGTTTGTCATTGTAAATATTGGGCCAGAAGACAAGCACCTTTCCCTATAAATGTAAATTAAAAGAGCAGTGTGACTGTGAACAGACACTGAGATGTAGTGACGCCATCTTGAATGATGTGGCACCAGGTTTGATTAAAAGTGGATTTATTTGTTGTTGTTGTTGTTTTTTTGTCGTCTAATTTGTTTTGTGACATGGTAAAAAAAAAAAAATTGAATTTGAAGTATAAACTATTGCATATGACATTTCGTGCAAACAACTTTACACAACAGAATTATAAATACAAAAATATATAATTCTAAAAACTTTAAGAATGTAAGATTAATGAAAAAAAGAGATGGTTAAATATTTAAAAATATATACGTAAAAATGTTCCAGCAAGTGCCTCTTTAGTCAGTGTTTGTCAGAGCAATTTACTGTACTGTATAAGATTTTTGTAAACGTTTTACTACTTTCATAAATAAGAATGTCTGAATTGTGTAAGAAAGCAGTCCTTTTCAGCTAAAGCACTTCATTCTTACTGTTACTACAACCAGAGCCAGGACAGAAGATCAGATGGTAAAGCACATTTAGCGTGGGCAGAGATGTCTCAGTGGAAAACCTGACATCTTCACATGTTCTGAGAGTCACGAGGGTATAGTCTACCTTTCACGCGATCAGTTGTGAGAATTAAGCATGTCTGATTTTTAAATTGAATTTCACAAATTGTTGCTAATTAAATTCTATTGAGCAACATAAGGGTTGGAGTTGTGTTATTTATACAAAAACTGCAATTAGCTTGAGAATTTAAAAAGAGTTTAAACATAAAAATCGTGCTTTTGTGTAAGTAGTTAAACAAAATAGATTTCTGGAGTGAATCTAAACTGTAAAAAAAAAACTAATATCCACCCACACACCAACGCTAACTTCAAAGACATACCAAAAACAATGGATTGCACAAGCACTGCAAAAAGAATGGGTTTATTCCATGGTGCACCTCATGATTTTGTAAGGATGAGATGACTGAGTTTTTGTCTTTTTTATAAACTCCTTTTAGCTCAGTTTGTGCTGCATGGCTGCATGGAACGTGAACTGGCTTCTCCCTGACTAGATGGATTCGTCAGTGCATTTTATAAATAGCTTGCCACGTGTTCTTGTTCGGTTCAAGGAGATGAATAGTAAGCCTTGAACATCTTTTCTGACACAAGAAGAGAAATTTAGTAGATTTATTATTTATTTTTTGTGAGGATAGTTTTTGATATATTATATTGTTACAAAGATATGTATTCACACACGCACACACAGACACACACACACACACACACACACACACACACACACACACACACACACACACAAGGAACAGGGACAACACATCACAAAAAATAAATAGCAAAGTATATCATAAGCAGTTTTTCTAATTTTTGCAAAACTACAATACATGTGTGTAATCCAAAATGTTTTTGTTTTACTTCCTAGTGACAAATTCTTTTTAAATTATTATTATTATTAATCACTATTATTTTGTATTTAATATTAAACATCTTATTATTCATTATGATATTTATTAATACATATATTATTAGTATAATTAATAATTAAATTACAATGTAATTACTGTTATGTATAGAAATAATATAGTGATATATATCATTAGAAAATAATTGGGCTCTAAATTTTAGGGAATTTAGTGCAAGTTATTTTGTTAGAGAATCATTAAACTGAACATTTGTTTAAACATGTACCCTCACAAGAATACATCAAATTATGTATAAATGCAACTCTAAGTAGCAACACTTGATGCAAAAACCGTTTACATTTCCTCTCCCTCACTCTCTCTCTATCTCTCTTTCTGTTTAGAAGCAAAGCAAAAAGCGTCCTGATCCATTTCAACTGGAATTATCTGATTTGCAAGGAAAATTGGTGAGCACAATAACAATTTGAAATGAATTATTCCCTCTACTATTCTTGCCTCTATCATGTAAATACACATGTATACTGATTTATCCGAAGGCCAGGTGCACTTGTATTTCAATGATTAGCATTTTGAAAGAATATTCATGTTTACAATGCACCAAATCCAAATCTCGAGATGATTATTTAACATTGCAATAGTGTGTTGTATAATGCAAGCTCCTGGCAATATCTCTGAACATTACCAGTGTAAACAGACTAGCGTGAAAGCACCTGACATGTTATAATTAGTTAGGTAAAATCAAAAAACTAATAGTAAATGGTCATGATGAGTAATTAGTAGTAATCAAGTATTTTGTTGTATGTTCTTAATTCTCCAGGGCCATGAAAACTAGACTCGGCTGCCTGTCTAACAAGTCAGACTCATGCAGCGATTTTTCAGAATTCCTGCCTCCTGCTCAGGAAAGATCTACAAGATACCTGAAGTAACATGTTCCTCTAGAAAAGAAAACATTTGATTTTAAACATTTGTCTAATTTTACATTTTGATCGTCTTAGGTTATCCACGGATGAAGTGACCAGATGGGCAGATTCCTTTGATTCTCTGCTCTCCAACAAACGTAAGTTCTTTCAAATGACAAATGTTACATTTTTACTTTCAAGTTAAAATGTTACAAATTGTGCACATCTGTTCAAAATGTTTTTAAAAGAATGTGCATATACGCTTTATTACACATTGTCTCGTTGCCAACATATTTAACGCTTTTGTTCTTGGATAGTCTGCCCGTTGCACTAAAGCATGGCAAGGTTCACCAGTGAGTTATGTAAGATTCTCCTCGTGGTAATATGAAGGACACCGTTTCCCTGTGAGTCACGCTTGTAGCTGTGACTTCGATGTTTCGCAAAATGACAGGCATTATTTCCACAAGCCTAATTCCAGTATCCATCTAGAACAGTGTGTCTTTTCTAAGTGAGTTCTCACTGAAAGTCAAGAGACAAAACAAATCGACTAGCTCGACCCTATGCAGAAAATTTGGTCATGCGAAAACGTTGGACAACATCAATAAAACCGTGAAACTTTTCAACTAGATAATGAACACTAACACTAGTATAGTATATGTACTATATGTCTATGTATATGCTGTATGTATATATGTGTGTGTACTGTATACTTTGGTAATGAAAGACTTTTAGCTTGCCGGCCGTGGCAGTCTTTAAAAAACGGCCTTATATACCATAACCGGGTTTATCCTCCCTGTGAAGTTATACATATATATGTATACAAGACTGCCCAGATGGCCAAATTAATAATTGTTTAGTACCAAAGTAAAAAAAAAACAATCATGAAATAACAATGAACTAATTGGAGTAGTAAGGAAAAGCAAAATAAAAACACACTTATTTAAGACAAGGCAGAAACTAGACCTATTTAATGTCTTAACAACTTTTTGCAGCTGACCAATAAATAACCACGAAAGCAGCTAAGAACCTATAAGGAAACAGGAAAAAAATGTATAGGTAATACTGGTTTAAATAAGGAAACACAAGAGGGAGGAAACGAGTGACACCTGTGGGAATAAACGTGACAAAGACACGCTGTCTGACCATGTAAGTCAAATTTTGAGCAAAGAGCCAATAAAAATCTATCAAAAATATTGGACAACAAACTTTTTTTTAAAAGCACGTGGCATGTTGCTCTTGCTAGAGGAGCCATGACAAAAGGATCCGAGGGCTATGAATCTTGTGACAGCCAAGCATGATGATTGAGGAACTAGTCCAAGCCCATCAGAGGCAGTTCAGAATAGTCAGCCTTACTATGCAAAAGCCAGTGCCTTAGTTGTTAAATAAAAACAAAATATAAAAAAAATGAATGTCAAATAATTTTGAGCAAAAACCTTCTGCTGAACCAAAGTAGAAAAATCTGTGGACGCGATAACAATTATAGCTGCTGTCTATCTAAAACCCCAATTTGCACACTTGAAAAAAAGGTGTTAAAAAAAAAAAAAAATCAATGGACCTGCAAACAATGTACTTTTTTTATAACGGCGGATACATAAAACAGAAAATTACTTTAGCAATGTGGAAAAAAGAGATCTCACCCAAAGAGAACATTTTGTCTGCTTGCCAGCAGGAGAACATTCTGCTTCTGCTCTCGCCTCCTGATTGTCTCTGCATTGAATTTCCAGAGAATCTATTGTCTCATTTATCTGACATGGTGCTGGAGAGAAATTTCTAGGGGAAGAATGCAAAAAATAAGTGGTGGAAAATTAAAAGTAACACATTAAAAATATATAAGTAAATACAAATAATTTAAGGTTATGCAAACAATTAAAATAAAATTGAGGTTACAGACTTAACACACAGTAAGAGTGTAAAATAAATTGTCAACATCACACCAAAAATGAATAAAGCATTATAGCAGCTAATTGACATCTAAGAGCTTAATTCCATGGTACCAGCACAAACACTTAATTCCAACATAAAGCCAGTGAAGAGACACACAATCACTAAACACGTAATGAAACCGAAGACGAGAAAAAGAGAAAAAAGCAAACACAGATGCTCTAGTTACCAAACACATTCCCTTGACATGTTATCTCGAATGTCAAAAGTAAATGAGTTATTTTGACGAATGAGCGCCGCTAGTTCTGTGTCCTTGGGAAGCATTTCCCTTCATGACTTTAGATGGCTATAATCCTATCTAGACTCAATGGTATCGCTTTTTACCCGATATTTTTCTTTATTTTACAGATGGCTTGACAGCCTTCAGAACGTTTCTTAAGACCGAGTTCAGTGATGAAAACATCGAGTTCTGGTTGGCTTGTGAAGACTACAAAAAGATCAAATCCCCTGCTAAGATCACAACCAAAGCAAACAAGATCTACAAGGAGTTTATTGATGTTCATGCACCTAGAGAGGTTTGTAGAGTCTGTTTTTCAATATTATTAGCAGCTGACAGGTTCGACTAGCCAGTCTTAACCTATGACTTCTGCTGAACTTAAATAGAGACAGTATGTTGTCTGAAGTATTGACACTCAGTGTGGAGTGAAAGTGGAGTGAATTCACGAGTACTAATCTTATTCATCTTCTAGTGGACCTATAGTGATTTACCGGTACATTTCATTTTTAGTAAAAGTTCTGTGTCAACGAAAATAACAGAAATAAAGAAACATTACCCAAGCCCCGACACCTAACCAGGACAAATTGACCCGGGAAAAAATACGATTGAACTAATAATTTATATTTGAACAGAAACCAGTTCTAAAAGAAGAACACCGGAGTCAAACACAATCAAATCACTCTGTCTGAGCACACACTGTCAAAGCGAAAACATTACTGTACTGATAACAACTTTGCGTTGGTCTCGAACTAAGAAAAGCACTATAAATAAAATAAATAAACTTGAACTTGATATTTACCTCTAGAANTTTTAAGAGAAAATTAAATTAATTTTTGAACAATGGGACATTTTTGGAATTTTTATTTTGTGCCTGAAAATTCAGGGGGGTGCTTATATTCGCCTAAATACGGTACATATTAAATGCTTCCCCAAAGCAAATAAATTATGAAGAAAGAAAAGATTCTTTCTAAAATTATTGAACCTGATAAACAGAATGTCTTCTGTTGATCTGCAGGTAAACATAGATCACAGAACCAGAGAAGAAACCAAACAAAGGCTTCTTGAACCCACACCCAACAGTCTCAATGAAGTCCAGGCCAAGGTCTACAGCCTCATGGAGAAGGACTCCTATCCACGCTTTCTTCGGTCAAAGATTTATCAGGACTTACTGAACAGAACACAGATATACTGTCAGAGGAAATCTGTTTAAAGTCTATACCTATTGTCTGGATGTTGAGGAAAAATCGTAATTCATAATTTTATTTAAACATTTGATATAGTGTGTGTCTACAAATTAATTAGGTAACAAAATAAGAAGTGTTTGGCCAGTTTGCACATATATTAGGTGAAGAATGACCCTGTACTGTGCCTCTTTGCCCTGTTCTTTTTGTAACATGTGGCTTGGTTCTCTCCTGATAGAAAGCTTGTTTCTGAATGCTCCATGCATGTAAATGTATGTTTATACTCATGGGTGTTATGTAAGACTAGACTGTAATAATTCAGTTCTCCTACTTCACTATAATCGGAATACACATTAATATTAACACGCTTAAATACACAACTCAAAACAAGCCTGGAGTGTTTTACTGCATGAAGCCATGGTCCAGCTAATCTAGGAAATCTCAAGAATATTCTGATATAGTATTTGAGTGTGAGATCATACACTTTCTGCTTGTTTACTGCTTATTTATTTAAGTTTTATTTTACAGATTGTGATGTTTTAAACGTTTACACTGGTCTACTGAAAATCACTAGATACATTAAAGCACAGAATTTCAGTCACAACGTGTTTGTTTGTTTCTTTATGTGGGTTTTTTTTTTTTTTTTTTTGTTATTTTGGCACTGGATGTGGAAAAAATAGAAGCACTACTATTTTAATTATTTATAATTTTTTTGTAAAAACAGCTTTAAAATGGAATGGAATTGGAGTCAACTCCATCAATTCCATAAATAAATATCTATGTGTACAAGCTTAAAAAATACTTTTCTCTCTCTTTCTCTCTCTCTCACACACACACACACACACACACACACGCACGCACGCACGCACGCACGCCCACACACCTTTTCAAATAATCAATGTGTAACAACAATTGTGTTCAACTCAAGACACATATGCTTGAGTTTTTCTTTTTCCATGGGCCATAGCTCAGATGGAATAATTAGATCTTCCACCTCTGCAGATCGGAGCTCCCTAAGCACTGTTTAAGATGGAGGAAACATCTGCCAGCTCGGGCCAAAGTCCTCTCTGGAGGCATTGCAAATAAATTCACGAGTCATGGACACATGGCCATCCGTTGAAACAATGTGGAAAATCGTGGCTACAAAAAACTATATTACTCAGGCGGAAATTTAGGTTAATTATGACATCTTTTTCTTACACATATTGCATCTACGTAAAAAAATCTTGGTATAGTATTGGCTTTTTTTGTACTAGGCTGTAGTTTAAAACAAGGACTGAAATGTAGTGTACAAAGTAGAGAATCCAATTACAGTATGAGCAGTGGAGTCAAGTAACAAAGTAAAAATACTTAAATATTTTACTTGAGTAATTATGTTTTCTTATTTCTACTTATTATGTTTTCTTATTTCTACTTAGGAGAAATATTATTTCTCCTACTTTTTTCATGCAAATATCTGTACTTTCTACTCCTTGCATTTTAAAAATAGCCATGTTACTCCTATTTCTTTTTAGTTAGTTTTACTTCTATGTTGTCATCGTTTTATAGAAAACATCCAGATAGATCCTTAACTTTTCACGGCAATATTTTAATATAACAATATAGTCATATGCCATTAAAATGTCGTTTTTACTTCACTTTACTTTTTATAGAAACATTTTCAAACCAGTACTATCTATACTTCTACTTGAGTAATGAAGTGTAAAATGTCCAAGTTGGCTCAGACCTGGATTATTATGTTTAAAAATGACTGAAAATGTAATCCAAGCATGCCACCATGTGTGTTAATAGTTAAGAAAAGTGTTGACCATCTATCTTGAATGTTAGTCCCCCATCCTTCAGTCCCGAGACGTTGAGACGTGCTTCTTGCAACAAAAAAAAAAAAAAAAAAAAAATGAACGATCAAACCAATAGATCTATCTATCTATCTATCTATCTATCTATCTATCTATCTATCTATCTATCTATCTATCTATCTATCTATCTATCTATCTATCTATCTATCTATCTATCTATCTATCTGCTCAAATTTGTAAAAATGTCCTGAAGCTCTCCATACAGTTTCAGTTCAATTTACAGTATTCAATAAACAAAAAATCAATGACAGGAAATACACAAGGTTTAAAAACAATACTACCAGTAATATGCTCAAAACTGGCCTTCAGCAACAATTAGCTAAAGTAGGTGTATTTCTGGACAAAATCCCCACTCATTGATTTCCAGAACACACCTAAAGCACACCCCCAGCATTAGAGCGAATGGAAGCTTGAGCGAGAGATTTGCACTTTGCTGTGAGAGTGTTGTTTTGTTCTCCTAGTGCCAGTAAACCAGAATGTGGCAATACACAGGTTGCGTCTTTATTTCCTGTGTGCCCATAATACTGTACGCCAAAATGTGAATATAGCCTAATGTCATTATGAAATTAGAAAATTATATAGATTCATGCATTTCAATGCATTAATGAGCCCCTAGGCTTGAATAAGTGAAACTCAAGTTTATTTCTTATCAATTTACTAGTTATTACTAGTTATACACGCACACACACACACACACACACACTTACTCACACCTTTGGCCAATTTTTCAAACATGGGGAGAACTGAAAGGCCCCGACTGGGCCTCAAAAGGTTTTAACTGGTAAAACGAATGTTGAAGCTGTGAATTAGTTTCACTCTAATCTATACTTCTATTTCTACTGTATTGCATTCTATTCGGTGACAGTTGTGGTCCAGCAGTAGGTGGTTGAACCTGCCATCCAAGCATTAAAGGTTTGAATCCTGGTCCTGTGGGTTTCACAACTGAGTGTCCGTGAGCAAGTTACTGACCCCCACCTGGGAGACAATGCTGCCCACTGCTCCTGGTTTGTGTGTTTCACTTCACTGTGTGTGTATGTGTGCGTGTGTGACTTCACCGGATGGTTATTCTATGCTCTTATGG
>SOMO01000007.1:409548-422048 GCA_028128575.1 Paedocypris carbunculus | reverse complement strand
GAAATAATGTCCGGAAGCTTAGCTGGTTGAATAATACATACACTATAATCTTCGGCGTCAGTGGTGACATAACCAAGCTATATTTAAAAAAAATGTCATGTTCTCTTGCAAACATGAATAGCAGGACTGTATTTTACATTGAAACACATATTTTTTGTTTTTTTCCAATTTAGGGCTAAACGATTGAAGGCGAGCGTGAGTGGATTTCTTCAGAGACAAGACTGGGGAAGCATCTGTAGATACAGAAAACCAAGGTGATCAAATCAAGAGTATTGGAGTAAAAATTATTAAAAACCTCTGAGATCTATGCTGAATTTCTTTTCTAACTTATGAACATCTTTGCAGGCTGACTTTGGAGGAATGTCTGCTGTGGAGGGAATCTTTCGAGAAGCTCCTGTCTAACAAACGTAAGTTTATATGTTAAAAATCAATCAGATTAAAAACTATACTATTTGTTTTCCATGTATGTTTTCTATGTCTATGTCTCTTTATCTAGTGACATATTATAGTACATACTTATGAACTATAAAAATAGATTCACGCCCAAGGTGTAAAAGAAATGGGACAAAAAGACAAAAACAAAACTCAAGTTTCACGGTGCATTTTAAAAATAGGACTGTGGTGCACAGATGTGTCTTTCTGCTGTCTGGTCTGTGTGGGATGCTTTAATCTGATGGGACACGTTACACAACTAATCCTTTCTAACCCCATTTTTCCCCATCAGATGGACTGTACGCCTTCAGAGCGTTCCTGATATCTGAGTTTAGTGAGGAAAACATTGCTTTCTACCTGGCCTGCGAGGACTATAAAAGCACAAAGTCCCTGACTAAAATGCCATCCAAAGCGCGAAGAATCTACGAGGAGTTCATTGGAAGTGAAGCTCCGAGAGAGGTAAAAACAAAAAGCCCACCATGTTGGAATCCAAAACCCTTTTATACCTCACACTCCACCATGGCTCACATTTGCTCTGCTTTCAGGTCAACATTGATTATGAGACTCGAGACATCACTCAAGACAACCTGAAAAGCCCCACAACCTCTTGTTTCGACATGGCCCAGTATCGCATCTACATTCTAATGGAAAAGGACTGCTATCCACGATTCCTTCGATCCGCTGCTTATCGAAACCTAGTGAACCAGCTCACAGCAAAGAGCAACAAGTTGAAAAGCAAAAAAGCCCTTCAGGACAAACCACCGATTGAAGAAGAAGAACCCAAATGAAAAAGCATAGAGTTATAGATGAAGAAGAAAAGATTTCAGCAAAAGATGGAGGCTCGAACATGAAGCAGAATGGACCGTGTGCAGATCCTCACATTTCTGCTTGGACCAGTCGGGATGCTGTGACGAGATGAAGGAAGAATATTGCTTAAGAGAACTGCTTAAGAAGTTCTATCACTTCGTGATAAGACCAATATTAAAAGAAAAGAGACGGCAGAGCATGAGGAAAGAGATGCATGTTTGGATTCAACAATCACTGAAATAATTGAACATCACAAAATGAAGGAACTCTACTTTGCATGCATCAGCCAATCAGCAGATGGCTTACTAAGACTAAAAGTGGACAAAAATGTGTGACATTTTGTGATGCATTAATTTATTTGTTCTGTGTTACGCTGCCAAAATAATGCATTTATTTATTTAATTGAATTGTTTTGTTATGTTTTGCTGCTGCGAATAGCATTCACAGATGTGTTTATCCTTTATTTTTTTAAAGTTCAATGATGACATCATAAAATAAAAAAAAAAAATGTTTTAAATCCATCTTTACTGCTGAATGCTTGTGCAGTATATGAATAAAAATGTAAAAATAAACAATTTACATTTCACCAGTAAAAAGTTTGTGATGCATATCTTTGTTTTTGCACACAAATCACGCCTTATTTTGCACTGTTAATGGAGACATGGCTGATAAACAGGCTTGTTTTGCACAATCACTGACTAGCCTAAACCAAGGATGTATTTCATATTTAACCATCGACGCCCACAAGCGACCAACAGCCTGAAGTGTAGGTTTACACAGTTGCCAAGGTAACTGTTTGGACACGGTTGCCAAAGCGGTCGACATCATTTCTCTCAGCTCAGGATTTAATCCACACATTTCATGCTGACAGTAATGAGAAAGTTCATCACCCAGCCAGAACATCAAACACTTTGTGCTGACACGAGAAAATACAAGATATTTACCTGGTTACCATTGTGTAAACAATCATAAAGCTTTATTAACGTGTGTTTGCACACACACGTAATGAAATAAGTAAATGTGCCTTGCATCTCAAGCGCAGGAGGAAGACGTCACAGTTTGGTTGTGTAAATCGCATCCTTGGTTGTACAATGTGTACAATAGGTCATCTGACTTTCTTTTTTATATATCTGAAAACATCAATCTGTAGATTAATCTGTATGTAATAGATTCATACCCAACTCTAACTATGGCCGCATATTTAAATTTCATCAGCTAAGTGAATAGTAGATGGTCCAGGAGATATTCACCATACATTTACTGTTTGTCAAAGTGAATATGCAAATCAAAAATGGGTATCGGGACCATCTGACAAATGGAAGGACTGTTGATTAAAGAGGGGTGGCACATAGTTGAGTGATACGGTCCAGTGGTAATTTCATCTGAAATAATATGAGTTTGATTATCAACGTGACATGGGCTAAATGCTACACAAGAACCTGGCACCGTAGGAGCAATCAAAATTCAATACATATATTTATTATTTTCATTTTTTTATGTGTACAGTCTTACAATTGCAATTAATTATTTGTTTGCATGATTTCGCTTTTGTAACTTGGTGGAATATATAATAATGTTACATAAGACTTTATATAAGGTATATATAATTTTGCTTTATAAAGTACTTACAGTATATGCAATTTTGTCTTTTTCTCATTTGTCGAGCAAAAGACATGGGCAAGACTTTTATGGAAAGTGATGAAAAAAAGTGTGGACCTGCAGCAAAAAAAAGAACAGGAAACATTCTCTTGTTTGTTTATTTTCTTCTTATTTATGTTTTAAGTGATGCAGATGTTTTTTTTCATTAGTTGCTCAAAACACATTAAGAATATTACTCCATTCATATGTGTAGTAGTGACATTTGATAATCGGATGTAAATTGTTTTGTTTAACTTAGTGTGGGTGGCTCAAAGGCTTCTGAGATATTTTTTAATTGTTTTAAATGCTTTTAAATTTTCCTTATGTATAACTAACCTTTAATCAAACAAGAGTCTGCAATAGTGGGTCAACAAGTATAAAAACTCAGCAGTGACGACTTCATACTTACCCTTTTAATTAAACACAGAGCTTCTGAACACATGACCCCTTTCTCCGTCAGACGTGAGTTCCAATCCTACACCTTCTTTCCGCAGACATTCAGTCATTGCGTCTGACCTCAACGCAAATTTTGTCATGTTTGTTGGCCCACATACAGTGAAAACTTCAATAAAATGGTGTGCTTCATGAGTCAGACAGCAGCATCAAGGTTAGATTCACCTCCCCCACACCCATTACACTACACGCAGCCATGTCTCTCAAGAAAAGAGGCCTGACGCACGAGCAAGTTTTAAGTGACAACACAGTTCACCTTGATAAGTTCCCATTTATTAATACAACACTGTGTATTTCACTCAACACAAATGAAAAGTGATCCAATGCGTATATGCAACTTTGACTCCACCTAAATATTCAGTCTCATTGCACGGAAGCATTGCCTTATTCTGTGCTTCAGAAAGTAGATAAAAAAAAAAGTAGATAAACGTATTCACAAATGTAATCTAAAGGAATAGTGCTTGCGCTGGGTTTCTTACATGGTTTCAGCTTCCACACATAGTTCAAAAACATGCATTCAGAAGAAGCAGAGATTGAAAAAAATAGTGTAAGTGTTATTTGTGTGGGAAAGAGTGTGTAAGTACCGCTCTGTGATTGGTTGGCCACCACTCCAAGGCGTGTCCAGACTCAGAATAAAGCCTGATCAGATGAGCTAGTCAAACTTAATATTACTGTATTTGGAATGCTGGCTCAATACTTTTCTAAGTACTTATAGTTTACTAGTTTTTTTCTGTTAACATTATCTGCATATTTACTTAGCCAAATATTGCTCTATTTTTGCATATTCAGTCTGATTGTATTATTTTTGCTCTTGCTGCAATAAACTATTACAAAACAATAATAATCCCTGCCCCGGAGTATTTATACAATATTGCCTCCTAGCGAAATTTGAGCAATAGCACACAACTACAGTAATTAATTCAGGCGAGCCAGATTCGTCTGCGTGTAAGGGTCTTATTAAATAGAACTAGTTTTGTTCAAAATTAGTTAGTTAGCTTTTTGCTAATCTTAAAAAAATACCGGAGGTATTAACGTCTTGCGATTAACTTTAAACGAACATAAGCTTATTATTAAAGTTTAAACCATTGACCCAAAATTTGCTACAAAAGCACGTGAAGTTAAAAGTAGTCTTAAATACACAAACGTTTGCCAACGTAAATAGTCGCACGCTCGCTAACCGTCTCGTCTGCATCACTTTGCAACACCTCCGTTAAGTCAATACGTCATCTAGTACACGACAATTTCCTTCTACAATAAATCATTGTTAAAAGCGAAAATAGTATGTGCTATGTACAAAACTGACCCGAATATATTCACAAATGAGTTATTTCCTCTACTGCTGTACTGAACTGTGGGTAATGTAGTCTGGGGGCACTATTCTAGCTCTAATCAGCCGGAAGACTTAAACGTATTTATATAGTCAATGCTGCTACAGAATTTACTTTTTAAATTTAAAACAAGAAATTAGTATTATTATTATTATAATTTAAAACAAACGTTTCACTTCAAGACTTTTGATCATTGGTAATAAAATGATTGAAGAGTTGAGCAAGTATAGGACCTTGACAGGTCCAACTCTTCAATCTTTTCACATAGAATGTTCATGTTATTTTTTAACGTAAAAAATGAAACTGATAATTTACGTTTACTAAAGATAAAATATAAATTTTATTTTATTTACGTTAAAATGTCATCAACGTTCCAATATTATTTTAAAACAACGTTAAATACATACAGCAGAGGGCAGTACAGGACTATTTTAAATAACAGAACTTCAGCCAGACCTGTAAATACGTCCTTACAGGAAAGCAAGAGCTTAAAATATGGACATAAATTAAAAATAAACTTAAAAAGAATGTAGTGTGTCAGGCAAAAATACTTGAAACATATATTTGTGGCAATCAATATTGATTTTGTCAAGTTAACTCTTTTTTTTCTTTAAACCCAATGACCATTTGTGAAGAGAAATGTACATTGCGTCCACATGAAGCACATTCCCATACTGCTGAAAAAAAAACTAGGAACTCTCTGTCCTATCGTGTTGCTTAATTTACTTATCAACCTACTTGCGTAATCCTAAAAAAAGAAAGTACACCGAGTCACCCAGGCCCTCCCATCGACCCCCTGCAATGGCATCATCAATAACATCCTCTCTGCTGTACAGTGATGTGGCAACCCAAGGCACAACGAGTCTTGTGTTAAAACATGCTATTTTTAAAATACCACATTTATTTTCATATATATTATTCAAATAATATATAAATGTTGCCTCAGTTCTTTGCATTTTAATCGTGGGAAATTCTTAGCTGCCGGTCCCAAGTGAAAAGGAAAAATTGTTCTGTCCAATGACCTTGTTCCTCTGGGCTTTGGAGACACCGTCTCTTGCGAATTAGAGCTTTCACAGTTCACCCTGCTCATCAGTATCCATTTCTCTATTCTATTATGTCATGACTGGACATATGGAGTGCTCATTATCAACTTGGGAATTTCATTCTTAATCTAAACACGAAAATCAAGATCCTACATTTTTTTCAAGGGCCACGTGCTGTACTGAGAGGAAAAGCATCTTAAAACCTACAGAATTATATTTCCCTCTATGTGTGTCTGCTCCCCCCTCTCTCATTTATGTATTTATTTCAACAAAACTGATTCTCTAATTAAAGAACCCAAACTTCAACCCACAACCCCCCATGTATACGTATATGAAATGCATATTTCATGATGCCTTTAGAAACTGTGCCAAATAGAAAGATAAAGGCCAAAAATCTGATCATTCATTCAAGATGTTGACAGTAATAATGGACTGCTACTTTGTCTCTCTTGCTAGGAATCAAGCCAAATAAGCGTCACTGTCGTCACTGTAACACTAAACACCCACTTGACCACACGGGTATCGTGGTCACATTATTTTGATCTTAAAGAAGCGGCCGCCGTTTCATCACCACTGATCCAGGAACAATTTGACAACAAGGAATGTTCAACCTGTTTAGGCCTCAGGGAACATAATTGCGACCACATGCTGCTTGAAAACCACACTTTTAAAGACATGCATCATCACGCTAAGTAGAAAGACAAGGTTGGGCTTTTGATGCTGTACAGTAAGATTGTGAACATGTAGATGAGTAATTAAAATGCAACAAAACACTGTTATACTGCCAAAGCTATAATTACGACTTGCTTTTTATAGGTCTGAAAGTTTTCCTTTCTTTTTATGAAATCTCTTAAATCCTTAAAAAGAGTTGGTGTTTTTATTATATTTCTTTTTAGATGACAATGAATTTCATATTAAGCAGATAAAGTCATAACGAACCTTTTGAAAAACATTCAGCGTACATTTAATATTTTTCTTACATTGTTGTATGTCTTAATAAATATAAAAAATATTTACAAAGAAACATGTTTGTAAATAATGGAAAATACAAATGGTGATGTTTCGAAGGTCTTTTGTTTCGTAGCAATTCCTTTTCAGAGATTAAGAAGGTCTTTAGGGTGAGAGATATTTATGGTTCCCACAAGTCTTCCGTTTTGAGGGTATCACTTGACAATCACAAAAGTGGTGAACTAGACAGCACAGATTTTCCATGATGGATTAGAGTCAGCAGCAAGTTTAGTTTGGCATCTGTAAGCGTAGCTCCAGACATTATCAGCAGGACGTTCTCGGTCTGCATCCCTTTCGTTGTCAATATTGATAAATTCTTCAATTCATCTTAGTTCCCACATTACAATGTTTCAAAATACAGATAAATGAACTGAAAAGAGGCTTCTCTACATTCAAACAATTTTAGAACTAAAATAATGTATTAATATTTATGATTGTTATCATCATAATTATTATTATTGTTGTTGTAATTACTATCATCATTCTTATAGATACTGTTGTTATATCATTATTATAATATACTTTTAATTGAGAAATAGCCACGCATGTTTGGGTAAAATATAAAATTCTGTATACAGTACAGAATGCTTTTTCATTAAAAGACGATCATCATCATCATCATCATCATCATCATCATCATCATCATCATTATATTCCATCATTATTCCACTTAATACTATGCATCAGCAAAATGAACTAAAAGTTGTCCAAATATTGAAACTACACTTTAATTGAAAGTTGTATCATTTGCTTTTCTCAACTTTCCTCAGTAGCAATTCATTTGTTTCTTCAAGAAGGGAACTGTGAGTAAGGAAACACTGTGAGTCCTTTTTTTTCCACTATATGGTTATGTAATGGATGGGATTAATTCAAAGCAAATAATTTATGCACAGAATTCTTTCCTGAGCTGGGGTCTTCCGGAAAAGCCTTAGCAAATAAACGATTTCATGTAATCAATGTGTGCTGCTGTGGGAACATCATTTTAATTTCCTCTCAACTGACTCATGCTGGAGCTTTTTTGAAGTCAGACAGCCACAGCCCTGCATCATGTCACATTACGGTGATAGAAGACACCATAAAATGCACAGTAAAAGGATATGTCATACAGTAAAGAGATGCATCGGCCTCGTTGATCATTTCACATCCTGAACATAAAACGGAGCATGTTCCTGGTTCTAAAAGATCTTGAATGTCTCCTGATTTCCAGAGGTGATGTAACACAAGAAGAGCATAAAGTCTTTTCCAAGCTATTCAATATCCGACACCTGCCTCTTGGTGTTTCAACACTAATGCATTCAACGTACAATCAGCGTCCACAATCTGTGGCGTCCGGGTCACTCGGTGTGTTACACAGCATGACAAATGTAGCTTCATTACCCGCCTTTGTTTCGCAGAACCCCGTGAAAGTGCATTTGTATGGCAGTGTGTGCTGCATGCCCAGTTGTGATTATTTTGTGTTAGATGTGTGCTAGTCATGAATATTTCAACTCTGTTCGTATTACATCAAAAATAACCAATGTTCTGCAATGCATTGTCGAGACAGCAAGACCTTGGAACACAATTTACGTTTGCATAGTTATTGATAATGGTTGGGTGATCCCATCAGAGATAATAAATAAAATCAAAATTATTGGATTTATATCCATTTATTGTGGATTTCTGTTTCTTGTTTTGGTGGGTGTGGGGGTTGACTCCTAACAATGATTCTTTTTACTTGTAATTTTTGTATAGATAGTAATTATACCAGAGACCCTTTTTTATTATTGGTGTTATCGTTATTACTAGATGTTATCATTGGTATTAAAAGCCTGGTGATATGAAGGGCTCATAACACTCAAAATACAGATCCCAGAATGCAGTGCTTTAAATGTCTTTTCTTACAGAAATTATAATTGGTAAAACTTAATATAAAGAATTATAAATATAAAACGTAAGCTCAATAATTTTAGATTAATGCTAGTGCATTATAATCCATATTTATGTTAAAATCCTGTCTTTAAAAAAATGTTTATATTGTTTAGCTATCTAGTTTTATTAATGTTTATCCGGTCGGGCCCCTGACTTACAGTGTGGTTTGAGTTTTGGTGCTCTCTGCAATTGAGTTAGCCTTAGGGGATTGCCCAAATATTCGGTATAAATATAAGATGTGTGTTTGTTTTTATATATCGCATACATATGTATACAATGTAGACACACCAAAAATGTAAGACAATGTGAATCTCGTTTCTATCTTCCCCAATGAACATTGTCGCAAAATAGTCTTTTTCTTTTGGCATTAGGAAAATTTCTTGTCAGTCTATCAAAAAAAAAAAAAAAACATCTGATAAGGTGATAATAGTGTTCACAAAAATGTGCTGGACTGTTATGCGAGCGGAAAGCTTAAGATGTCTTGCTGTTTGGCAAGCAGCTTTATCGTGTTAAAATTGTGTAATTCTGCTGAAGGGAAGTTGTCCTTATGCCCAAGTGTTGGACATAAATGGTGTCCGAACATGATACACAGCAAGCTGAAATTCTGCAGGCGCGGAGCCCGTATAAGGACTGCTGATCAGAACAATGATTACCCGAAAAAGTTACGTTTTGTACTACTACAATATGTTGCAGATGTGTCAGATAGCACAAAGCAACCAAAATAACACTGCAAAGTAATCCCACTCATTCCACTTTAACCGAAGCAAAGGTCAAAACAAACATTTATTTATTTATTTCACATGTTTCACAAACATTCTCATATGTTTTAGAAGTTATTAGTTTGAACCTTTGTGTTTTATGACACCAAGTGTTATATTCTCACATTTTTAAATGCATTTGGTCATTTATTGCAGTTTTTCTCAATCGCTTTAGTACAATTCTCAGATCAGAATTGAAATTCTCAAAACTATTTGTTCAATCTTCACATCATGGTGTCACTTGTGCACATCATATAAGCAGTTTCTCACTTCTTTGAACAAGTTGCAATGGCTTCGGTACATCATGCAAATGATTATGCACAATTCTCTGCTCTTTGATACATTTTCAATTGTTTTTGTCATGTTGATCAAAATGTATTACTGTATATAGTTCACTGTGCAATGGTATTACCCCTCAATACACCTAGTCATTAGTTCATCATCGTATAAGTCATTAACTGCAAAATGGTTGATCAAGTTGTCATAATGTGACAAACATAATTCTATACATCTCCATCAATTGTTTTTTTTTTTTTGTAAATCTTATCCTGACTTGACTTCCCCTAACAAAAGTGCATCTCATTGACAATAAATGGGCAAGTATTTACTGTATATGGCTGAAGCACAACACAATGTTCTATGTCTGACAATGGAAGGACAAGGAATTGGACGGGGTCAACAGCCAGAGAGAAGAATAGAGGAAGAGGAGTGAGGCTGCGTGGTGGAGTTAGGGGTCAAAACCGAGGAAGAGACCGAAGACATGTAGGTGTTCCTACATGTGAGCCACACTTGTAGACCATGTCAACCCGGGGCTCACAATGGCTGAGGCTGGTAAGTAATTTGACTGTCTTGTTCGTAGACAATGACTTGACATTCTGATAGCACTGACATGTTCAATGACGTAAAGACTTTGTTTTGAGATATGAACTAAAGATTTTAGCAAATTACAGGCTTTTGCAAGAAATCCATGGTGTTTTGCTGTTTGTACAAATTATTTTGAGAAACGCACACACAGATTTGCAAACTTCAATTCTGATCTGAGAATTGTACTAAAGCGACTGAGAAAAACTGTATTAGGAAGTCTTCTAAACCTACACACACACACACGCACACACACACACACACACACACACACACACACACACACACACACACACACACACACACACACACACACACACACACAGTAAATATGAATGACTAAATTAATTAAATTCATCAATCCCACAATTGCGAAATGTCTGAAACAGCCACAGACAAATGGTAAGAAATTGTGCAGGACAGTGTTAGTAAAATATAATAATAACTAACAACAAATAAAGATTGAGAAAATAACAACAACATCTTAAATAGTCCAAACTAAAATCATAAATCTATGGCCACTTTTCCAAGTTCTTTTTGCTCTGAGTCAAAAATGTTCAATCTTCAATTTCAGTCTTTTCCCAAAAACACTATGAGCAGCAATTGTTCAAGTCTGCAATTACAAACATCTCGCTGGCCAACTGCCTGATGTTTGCTCTATGACTGCTGCCATTGGCTATGTTTGCATGATTTAGCACAAGCTAAAAATATTTAAACACAAAAAAGCCTTAAAGAAAACATTACGTACACAGCAGCTTAAAGTGCACATGTTTACATTAAAGAGAAACACGCAAGCCATATGCTAGCCAGGCAAAGTATGTAGCACTCTCGTGATGCAGTGTGTGCAGAAGACATTGGAGTCAAAGCTCTGTGTCTGACAACGGGAGTACAAAATATAAGACTTATGGTAAACATGGAACTTATTACACAAATTATATACAGAATACTTATGTAAGAGACACTCACTCACAATAGAGAGACAGAGAGACGGGGGAGTAAAGAAAGACTGANGAGAGAGAGAGAGAGAGAGAGAGAGAGAGAGAGAGAGAGAGAGAGAGAGGGGATAGAATGAAACTTGGTCTTGTTTTAGTCTTTTGAAAAGTGAGAATAAATTAACAAATCATAAAAAAGTTATCTTAACTGTTCAAATAATAACTTGTTTTGTAAAAATGTGTGACAAGTTTCGACTTGATGAGGAAACAGAACCTATAGTTGAACTTTTTTTTTTTTTTCATACACACACATCTAATGATATCTGTTAGTCTACAGTTGCTAGGCAGAGATATAGATCTATGTGCTGTGTATGGCAGGGCTGGATGTTTCAGTGCTTTGGCAAGTTTAAAATTTCCTCTCCTGTTGATTATCTCCAGACCTCTCTCAGCTCCCATTGTAATTGCAAGTCAGGATGTGATTGGCTGTGGAGCAATTGGCTTTTGGCCAGGAGGCTTTTCCGCTATATTAGAAGGAGCTGAACACAAAGTCTGAAAGAGAGAGGAAACAGCATCTCATGGTGGTAGACTAACTCCAAACTTAAAGTAAAGGCTCAGAAAATGTGTAAAGGATTAGCTGCCCTGCCCCAGACATGTCTGGAAAGGTAAGTCATGGACAACGCTTAGGCATTAGAGTTTATTTGAAGAGCATCTCTAAAATTTAGCATTCAACTGAAATACAGTTAAACCCAGCAGTCTTGTTCATTTTTACACCATACTATTGTTTCTAGATGTTTTATGTTTCATGCATTAAAACATTAAACCGGCTTCACAAAAGCTTTGATCATAGTTCAAGTCATACTTCTTGTTTTTCAGTTTTCTTATCATTGAATTTTTACACTAAAGAAATGTTGCATGCATTTTGGTCTTAGTGACTCCATGAGGTGCTCCCTATATACAGGAATAAAACTTGTTCTTGGCCTAGAAGTGTAGGTGCCTGACATTGGGTTTCAAATGGTCTGTTTTCGCATGTTTAACTTAGCGAATTGAGAAACATATATCTAGCATTAGAGAAGTAAGTCGTAATTTTATTTTAAGGTCTGGACTTTGTTAGCACAGAACAATGTGCGTTGACGTCAGTTGCTTTTAGCAACTTCTGAGCAATAGATCTGTCCACTTCAAGATTAACTGGACGCCAGACAATACATCTGTGAGGAATTTCATAATAAAACATAACAGTGATATAATATGACTATAATACAATACAACACATTTTTCTACTTGATAGGGATTAAAGAAAGAGTTTCTTTGTTCTTTTGTAATTTTTCAGCCATC
>SOMO01000007.1:379355-402974 GCA_028128575.1 Paedocypris carbunculus | reverse complement strand
CACACACACACACACACACACACACACACACACACACACACACACACACACAAAACCAGACACCTGAGATTGGCCACACAGGGATTAAATGGAAGGCCAGATACTCGCCTGTGAATACTCACTGGATATTGTCATTTGTGAAACCGAAATAGAAAAACAGATCATTTACATTATTGAGAAAGTGGGTTAAGTTCAATATTGCATTGTTTTTGTATAACAGCTAACCTCATTAAATACCGCACTCAAAGCATTTTGTGCAGTGTTTAAAATATAAAAATTTTACACAAGATTATTTTATATCCAATAATGTATATATATGCTATGCATATGCCAGTATACAATCAGTTGATCATCCTACACATTTGCACATAGTGTGAGGTTTTTCACATAAGTCGCACACTGTATGTTACTTTGCACTATAGTTGTACCATGATTTCTCTAGGGATCAAACCCACAACCTTTAGATGTTTTAACACCTTGCTTTATTGAAAAAGTCACAAATGGCTTTTCCAATTATTCCAATTAATTGGAACAGCTTTTTCAATATTAAGTAAAATTCATTATTTATAATCTACCAATCCCGCTGTACTGACATTTATTCAAAGTTAGGTTGCAAAACAGAAACATGGCAAACCTCTTGTTTGGTTCAAGAAAATTCGACAAACTTCTGCTTCTTCTAGTCTGTCATTTCAAATGCTGACCACTCCAATAACAATGATCAAACAGGCACCGCAGCACCCGAAGCGCCAGAGCAGAGTGTAATTACATCAAGGTCTGTGCTGGACCATAATGTGCCTCCTGCAGCCAGATCTACCACAAAAGAGAACACCAGATAAACTGTTCAAGAATAATGGCCTGTCCTCCACACAGACCACCAGCTCATCCTCTAAAGCAGCGTAAACAACATCAGCAATAATATGGATTTTAATATTTCTGGAGATTGTTCTTTGGAATTAGAAATTGTATTTTTATGTTTCTTAAAAACATAATTACACACGTTTCTCAAGTACGTTACACACAAACACACACGCACACACATGCACTATTGCTTATGCCGATGTTTCCTACAAGATATTTGTGCCTATATTAAGCTGTAATAACATTTATGGAGGACACAATAGAAAGCACATTTTGTGTATATTGTTATTTCAGGAGTGAGAAGTCATGTGCCAATTGTTGCCTTTTACAGAAAAAGTCAATTTGTTTTAATGGACTCTGACTAGGTTTGTAATTATCCATGAGTCAAGTTCAAAGCAAAGAAATCGAACGACTGTGTCTATACAGATAAAAAGCAAATAAAAATACATTTGTGCCACAAATGTTCTTGATGTACGTATATGATCACTTTATGGCACGGTGAAAGGTTATTTTTAATGTTAATCTAAGTTGCAATTTATTTCAATTTCTGTTGCGGGGATAATTGCTTTCTAGAAAGCTTCATGCTGGTTAAAATGTGAAGGGAAGTAAATTGATGGCCATTATTTGCTTCAGGTTGACCGGCATGTACAGTCTGCACATTTTAGATTATATATATTATTTCAACACCAATCCTGCATGTGTACCATGCTTTCAGGAACAAAGCAGCCATCGGTGACCCAGATATAGAATGTGCTTTTTAGGCAGTCGAACTAATACATTTTACTTTTAAAATTAAACTTTACTCTCTCGTCAAGATCTCATCTTGCATCATTTAAAATCATATAAAGAAAAATGACAGAAAGAATGACGGAAGAAAGACAGAAAAATGCACATATATCACAAAATTCATACAAACACATCAAAAGTGTAAAAATTAGAAATTTTGCTTTTTGTTATCAGAATGTCACACAGTATGTGCATGTGTTTTAACTAATGCCGAAAATTCAAACTTATGTTCATCATTTAAAAAAGAAAATAAAGAGTACAACAAAATAAAAGAATGTATAATGGTTCCTACCGTTACGGTATTTTTAAAAGATCCCACTTTTGTATACACACACACACACACACACACACACACACACACACACACACACACATTTAAATATATTTTTAAAAATGTATATAAAGGTATATAATTATTTATACATATACTGTATATGTATAAATTATATTTCATTCATAAAGGAATGGCACTTTGTGAAAACTCACTGGAGTGGCAAGATTAAAACTGAGCTTCAAAGGAAGGAAAACAAAATAAAAGTGTATCAACTGTACTCCTTCAATATGTTGTCAACGGCTCAAGAACACTCGTAATTACAAGCATGTGGCTGTATGTGCTCGCAGTCACGTCGACTTTACAAGGTGTTGCCATTAAAAAATGAACATCTTGCATTGCTGCTTAGATGTTTGCAACACAGGGATTATTGAGCAAGTGGCTGTTTGTGGAGTCCAGGAACTGGAGTAAACAAGTTGTTTGCTGAGCATGTCAAAGCAAAAGAAAGATAAAATGTTGTACTTTCAGAATCGAAACAACATTTGTAGTCATGAAGTCCATGCAAAAAACAAAACAACTGTAACCAAGAGTAACTGTAAAGTTTTTTTTTTTTTTTTCATAATTTCTAACTTCCTGTCTTATTTCACTCAGTGTCCTTAACATGACACATTACAACCCACTCTTGCGTCAAGGTCGAGTCACATGGGTGACCGTTATCTTGGGAGTTTGGAGATGATGTGAGTTTGCACATCATTTTCAGGTTGGGTCAAGAATGTGTTGAAGCTAAGAACAGCTGCGAACAAAAGATTTCACACTTTAGATAAACTAAATCTGTTTCAATCAACTAAAAAGTAATTTAAATTAAAATAAAATAAAAAATAAATAAATAAAAATGACATTTTAAAGACTTTGGTTACATTATAAGTGTGAAAGTTTCATTTTACAATTCATCATATTTTTGTTTTATTTACATTAATTGCAAAGAGTACTGATGCAAATGACTTTTTTTGACATACCGGTATGCATTGTATTGTATGAAATGATTTTGGTATTTACACAAATATTTAGGTCTTTTCCACAAACTGTTCCATAGTTTAAGTATTGCAGAGACAATTGGAATATTTACAATGTTTTATTGTATTCATAAATATGACTAAATAAATATTTCACTGGTGGACAAATGTAAACAACTCACATTTTACCTTTTTATTCTAAGAACATAGGTAATTTCAAACACAGAACTGCATGGAAATAATAAGCATTGGACGATGCATTCCACATATTCATCACATTCACTTAGAATATAGAACACAGCTTGTCAAATATTGCAGGATGATGTTTGCCAACAGAAAACATCATAAAAGCAAAAGTCCACTAAAATGTGAAAGATTATACAAAAACATAAATATATGCATTTACACAATATTTCAAGGAGAATGAGTTTATGCTTCCTTACAGTAAGATACTTATACGGTCCTTTCTCCTCATATTCTGAATAACAATGCGCAAAAATACACATGTAACAGTCATTTAGTTGTAAACTATGTCACTTTTAAAAAAAGAAATGATTTGATGGAAGTTTAAAGAAATGTGAAAGACTTTCCTGTCGATTAAAGCACTTCTTGGACAAAACTAGTTCGGTGGAGGGCAAACCACATTTCAATCACATTGAGGCTTAATGCTTAAAATTACTTTAAAAAATTACATAGTTGAAATTACATTCACAGTACAATCACTTGGACTTTTTTTGACCTTGGTTTAATTGCCACTATTTTGCGTTAATACATAGACATACTTTAGGAGCCAACTAAGTACAAGTCAGAATGCGGCCACAATTTGTTCTTTGGGATGAAGGTGAGTTAAATTAAGCAAAGATGGGCAGAAGCTGACTGCTGTCGGAAACATGCTGCATTTCCTTTTTCCCCAAACCACAGGATTGCCTGTCCATGAGTGACTGAAACATTTCAAGGAACAGTTTGGATTTCAGGAACCGCCGGTATGAGTCTTTTTCCATAAGGATGAAGATCTTACTCTGCGCCTCATCAAAACACGACACATCGCCATTAAACAGATTCTGTCGAGTGAGCTCTCGGGTAGCAGAGTCTAAATTCACCTGAAAAACAAAAGAAGACAAAAGAGGCGAAAATGAGAATTTATTATTTTATTGTTTAGCACGATGTAACTAATGTACACTTACACAATGTAAATCTATTTACAGTGTTCTTACCTCAAAGGGTGAATCCGCTTCTACATATCTCTCGAATATCTCCTTGGCTTTCACATTCATCTTTTCAGCTGATGTCTGCTTGAAGTCCTCACAGGCTTCCCAGAATTCAATGTTCTCTTGGCTGTACTCAGACCGCAAAAAGGCAGTAAAAGCCTTACGACCATCTGAAAAGAAGTTATTACACACTGAATAAAAATCTCCTTAATTTCAGAGTGCGTGGCTTTGTTCTGATTCACTCAGATAAACTCAGAGCAGATATTGGGGAGTATTTGAATAGGAAAGGTCAAGACGCTGAGTCTGGGGTAATCTCTAAGGATTTCCCTTGTGGTTGATGACCCCTTGTAGCCCACCAGAGCAGAACACTCCAGCTCTTCAGGGGCCACCCAGTGCAGTCTGTGGACACGTAGCACACGCTCTGAAGCGTGAGAAAACACTGTCATGGTCCATCAGTGAATAAAATTAAGTCTCTTTTAACATTAGATATTAAGATATTTAGACATTAAAAGAGCTAATAGACAAAGTTGAACAAACAGCGTCCAGTCCAGAAGAAGTGAGTTTGTCTTTGTGTGTGTGTGTGTGTGTGTAATGCAACTGATTAATTTTACTTCGATCGTCTTAGTTCTCACCTTCACTTTTGACGAGGCTGGAAAACGACGTTTTCCAATTTTCAGCTTCAACAGATGATATTCTACAAAAATATGACATTGATTTGTTTATTGTAAAATAAGCATTATATATAATTATTTACATAGTTGAAAAAAAGCTTGTTCTTTGATTGATTTTAAAAGTTATTTATTTTTTGTATAAATATTTTCACATCCGTACCTGTCGACAACTGTGACTTTTGGCTTTTCTTTTAAAACCTTCTGCTCTTGCGATGAATCTGGCTTCTGAAGCAGAAATCCAATTTTATGCTTAATATCTTTGGCGCTGTTGAAGAATAAACGTAATAGTAAATTTGAGTTCATTTAAGTGTGGAAAAGAAATATGTGAGTCATTTGTAAATAAAAAAATATACACAGGATGCATAAACACATAAAAAAAATAAAAAAAATTATACACTTTTTATTTGCTTTAAAAACTAAAACTCAGTAATCAATAAAAAATCAACCCTTCAAAAAAATCAACTTCAAAAAGACTGTTTTCATCAAAAAGCAAGTGAATAATACAGTCATAAACATTCATTAGATTAATTGCAGTCATTCCCTCATCCACACTGTACCTTTTTAAGCATGACGCAGGAAGGGCAGCGAGCCCTTTACACATGGTGCTGCTGAGAAATACAAATCCAACAGTAGAAGAGAAGGAAACTGAGTGTTACAATGTAGATCTTCACGATCTCTATGCAGTCTCCTCCTCTCTACTCCTCTTTTATATGAAGACAGCCCTCACAACAGAGGAGCCAGCCAATCACAAAGATGCAGAGACACAGAAAGTTTAAGGCTACACCATAGGGTGCACATACTGTACTGTGTATCATGCATCTCTGCATTTCTGCATGACTTTATTTGTACCAGAAATCATATATTATATATATATATTATTATATAAAAAACGTATTTCTCGTGTTTAAACCTCATTATACTAACAGCACATGTCATGTTCTTCTTAACGCAAGTCATAGACAGATTTATATTTCATGTACTTTTTATTTTAACTTTTCTCATTTGTTTTTCATTTCAAACTAAAGCTTTAATGTTAATGCACTCAGCATTATTTGGATAGTCTTTAATCATAACTATAAAATAACTATAAACCATTCAAATCTGCAACAATTGTGGTTAGAACACAACGCAAACTTATTTGTCATTGTTTTTGTTTATTGATGATTTAATTGTGTTATTGAAAGTTGATGTTTATATATGAATCAAAATGTGTACTGCAGGAATATTCCATACCTCCATCCTTCCTTTACTGCTTGCTTACTCCATTTCTGGGTCACAGTGACCTGGAGTCTATCTCAGCAACTCGGGGCCTGAGGCCAGAGCGGAACACACAGAAACACACGTTAACACTCTCACCCACACCTATGGTCAATTTTCCAGTTCAAAAGATCATGCAAACTGCACTGACATGGATCCTTCTTGCTTTGAGTCAACAGAACTATTCACTATGCCGCTTTGACGCCCGGTAGGAATTTTTAATAGTCAATTCATGTCTGTCTCTAAAAAAAGTCCAGTTTGGTCTGATAGAATAGTTGGATGACAAAATATCTACTATAAGTGTCAGTCTGTGTCTTGTGGCCAGTGCATTTGTTTTTCTCATTTAAAAGGTCCTGATAAATGAGTTCAAGACTTATTCCGGTCAGCTGGAAAAAAATAAAAATGAGTCATAAATTCTCAGATTTATGCCAGATCAGATTAGATTCCATCCATGTAAACAATTACTTTCGCAAAGGAAATACAAATCACTCTGAAGTTACAACATGGAGAAAGGTTGACAGGGATGATTTAGTGATGGAGATGAATCACAAAAGATGCACTTTTAAGTAAATGTAACATATTCCTATGGCGATTGTAGCATTCGTTGAATCGTTTCAACAAAAGCGTTATCTTGGGCCATGGGACTTAAAACACGTATTCTCTCTGTTTGTCTCCGTCGTCTAAAATCTACAGTATTGACTCGTTCATGCAAAGTATTGGACTTACACTATCATTAGGAATGTCAAATGCATCAACAGATTTTAAGCAGGGCTCACGTGATCAGGTCAAAAACCAAAGGTTGCATCTATCAGTCACACTGTTTTGTTTAGCTGCATCAGCTGAATCCATATAGTTTTAGTATGAATGAGAAATATAGTCTCAAGCAGGCCGAATGTGATTACAAAGCTCATATGAGGTCATAGGGAAAAGTCCTGCTTCGCTTGTATTACCTCACTGTGTTCTTATCAGACGTTACCTGCCCCCAGTTGTGAGGATGTGACTCACAGCATATGTGCCTTCATGCTCCATTAAGCTTTAACTAGCTATAGTTAAAATCTAATGGCCATTGTTTATCTATTCCCATCTGATGGTCGTTTTTTTCTTGCAGCTTTACGTATGTTAAGTAATTATTAATTGAAGCTTAGCACTTATTATAGATTTTGTCACAGTGTACCATTTCACTTTTTGGGTAAAATAGAATGTCTAAATAAATTGTTTTAAAAATGTGCTAAATTTGTACAATTAAATACATGTCACGAGTATTAAGTCGCTTTTGTAGTATTCATGACTGTAAACACAAGCATGGAAAGTCCAGCTGGATGTGCTAAAAGAAGTCTGTTAGAGTTTAGAAAGTGCGGACAGGTACCAAGTACAAAGTAGGAAGCAACAAATAATCTTGAGGTGAAAATAGGGCAATTTCTGAAAATTGTGCACACTTGCGGAATGGAAAGTGTTGGGCTTAAATGCAAAAAGCTGAAGATCTAATGACGACTTCTTTTCGGTTAGACCTTGGCTTTGGTTTTGTCTGTGCACAAATCTGATATTTAATGTATGTACAGTCAGGAAAGATTACAGTGTTTGTGTTTTAAAAAGAAAGAGTTTAAGAGAAAAAAAGGCAGTGCAAGCTGAGATCACTACTCCACTTCCAAACTGGCTCACGTCATGAGATCAGCTTGTCGAAAAACAGCTAAACACTCCACTGCTGTCTCATGTCATTTTAAATCATTTCCAGCTGATCTGTTTAAGCTGGAAACAAAGTCAGTCCTTTTTCAAACAAAGGTGGATTCAGAACTCAAAGCTCCGAGCTCAACAAAACTGTTTTGCAGGTAACTGGCAGAGTAGTTAGCATCAAATAGGTTTGTTCTTTTGTTCTGTTCCAGTAGTTAACCATCAAAAAAATTGTCTTATTTTCACAAATAAACTAACATACATACTTTAAGGGTATTGTTTTAAGCTGTTAGGCTAATTAGACTTTACTCCAGGAATGCACTTTGGCATCAATGGGTTAAAAAAATTAAAATAACCAAGGAATGAAAAAGTTTTTCCATTGCAGATAAACAATCTTTTCAATCAATATCATACAGAAAAGCTGACCATTTTTGAACCTCTTCTGGGCTGGGTTTATTTCTCTTGAACACATGTTTTTGGACTGTGGGAGGAAACACGCACACACACACACACACACACACACACACACACACACACACACACACACACACACACACACACACACACACATCCGGACAAATACATGCAAGTACAAGGAGAACATGCAAACTCTGCACAGAAAAAAAAAACTTGAACTTGAGTCTTAAATGTGGTCCTTGCAGCCCGAATTTGACCTTGGTTGCAGTGGTCATAACAAGGAGAGAGAGAGAGAGAGAGAGAGAGAGAGAGAGAGAGAGAGAGAGAGAGAGAGAGATCTAATGGCCGCAGTGGGTCTTGGGGGCGCAGTGAGTGAGTGAGTGAGTGTGTAAGAGAGAGATAGATAGATAGATAGACAGACAGACAGATAGGCAGATAGATAGATCTATAGATAGATCGATAGCAGAAAGAGAAAAAACACTGTGTGTGTGTGTGCGTGCACGCGTGTCAGAGGTTTTGTTAGCCTTTTAACAGAGGAAACACAGTGCCCAACGCTCAAAACTAATCTGTATTGGAAATCAATAACATTCATTTATTGTCAATTGTAATAATCACTTGCATGTTGCATAACATTTGCAAGTTTTTTTTTCCAAATGATTGCATGTTTTTCATAATAATATAGTATAACGTGTTTGAATCTGATTAGCCAATCTGCATCATAGCCAATCATTTGTTATAAGTTACATCTTCGTACTGATCTAAAGAGATTAAAAGTTCGGTGAATCTTTGATATCAGATTTTATTACTCTAAACTAGCATGTTGCCGTTCCTGTATGTCAGATTGACTCACAGTGTGGAATATAATGCGAATGCCATCCGAGCGCCACACAAATCATCCAAGTCTGACGCAGTCTAAAGTTCAGCTGAATAAAGATAAACGCATTGTAAAATGAACGGGCAGAAGAGCTCCAGTTCTGATGTTTATGACTATTTACAACTCTCTCTGTGAATGGAAAATGGATTTTAAAAGAATCGATCAAAGGTGACGGGAAAGAAGCATTCGTCTAGTTTCATTTCCCTTGAAATATTGAGCCATCATTGATTAACTGAGACTCTTGTGTTTTGTAATTGATAAGTGTTGGAGTTCGGTTTGAAAAGTTCAGCCTGGTTCATGCTAAAGGATCATCAGAGTTTGGTGTTAAGCAGTCCATCGTCGGTTCCGGAGGCCGCTTAAATAAAGGCCAAAAACAAACAAACAAGCTCTTTTGTCCACTGGCTCCATATGAAGGAGCATGTGTGAGGAATTAATGTGCTCATGTCTGTTAGCGCTCACATAAATAAACGCGGAGCTACGTGCCAGGCGGCACAAAACAGGGTGGATATTTGACCAGATGGTGCTTAAGGGTCCGTTGCTCCTTTCATCTCAGACCTGGACTGTATTAAATCTATTCATGCCGTCCCTTCTTACCTGCAAGTCATGCATCGAAACACTGAATCCTTCATCTGCTTCTGCCTTTACAGAACATCAAAGCAGGAAGACAGAAGGAGGTTACGGAATCAGATCACTACACGTTTGAATTAATACTGGTAAAAATGTGAACTTTGACCCGCTGGTACAGTTTCAACTCATGTTAATTTGTTATATCCACTGAACTGTAAATAGCTACATAATGGATTTAATTTCATAATTCAGATTCTTTATTTCTAAGGTCATACTTTTTTTTATTTCGCACAGCTGCTTTGAGTTGTTCTGTGACTAGGAAAAGCATTATATAAATGAAATAAACTTGGTTATGACAGCTGTGTGTAAACGAACAATCTATTTATAATATCCAATGGCAAACATCCAAATCTATGGAAATGTTATGTCTTTAATTATTAATTTATATGTCTTTTTTTTTTTACGCTGCTCAGAAAAAAAATATAGCTGGTTGAATGTTGGCCGTATCTGTATTCAAACCATAAAGGACATAATAACATTTGAATATATAGAATAATAATAATAAAAATAATAATAATAATAATAATAATAATAATAATAATAATAATACATATTATTTAAAGCTTCCGTGACCATCAAAGTCACTGTACATTAATGAGGTACAAGGTATATACCGGTACAAAATAAGAACAAATACAAACAAATGGGTAAAGTGTCCCATAACAAGATCGACTGTACTTACAAACAATTAATTAGAAAGAATGTGGATATGAGATACATTATACGCATAAATAAGGACGGTTGCATGTACGTGTCTAATGTTCCACACTAAACAAGCTATGACACAGGGAGCACTGAATCCCTGACCTACTGTGGGAGTCTTTGGGGGCGAAGCAGTTTAATAATCATGGTTAGAATGTGGGAGAGAAACTGTTGATGGGAAAGCTCTCGGAGATGAAAATAAGAAATACATAATAGAACATGCTAACGTCTCAAGTATAGATGACACCATGGCATATCAAAGGCATCTCAAAAACAACCAGTGAACACACACATATGAAACTCGAAATCTTGCATACTCAAATTACAAATACAAAGTACAAAAAAAATTACAATAATATTAGTCAAACCAACTTGTACTGATTTAGAAGATTCAGTTACTTGGTTTATTTTATACTCAAACTTGTACAGTGTAATAGAATTGCAGTATATGGAACACTACATTGAAGAAAAAAGCGATTGAACTAACTTTGTACAAGGTGAATGTGAATTAAGGGATTCCTTTGTGTTATGGTCACTAGGTTTAGAGGAGTCTGCTAGAAGGTGGTTAAGGCCAAGTGAAACGTCTTGGTTACTTGGTAACTATGGTTCCCAGATGGAAGAGAATAAGACGCTGTGTCGAAAGAATTTGTCTTCAGAGCTGGTTATCTCAACTCAGGCACAGGTTTATTCTTCTTCATGTCTTCTACAATTGGGAACAAATGGGAACTTTCTTCCATTCAGCTGCCTTCCGGTTGAATACTGTATCAATTCCAAACACACTGACTTCCACCATTGCACTAAAGACTGAGCTCTTTTGCCAGTACTTGACTAACTTTCCAGAAAAAATAATAAAAAAAACATTATTAAAACGTCCAATCTGTGCGTTCATCGGCTGTCATAATCTTCTGTCTTCTTGTTTTCCTTGATATAGCCTTATATAGTATAAATTGTTTACAAAAATCCAAGTCTTTTCCACTAGGCAACAACTGCTCAATAATCATACTCAAGGATTGTGAAAGGCTTCTGCCCTGACAGATGTGCAAATCTGTCGCTCCCCAGAAGGACAGAAATCATAAAAGATGGTTACATAAAAAGTTCACGGATTCCAATGCATTATATTACAAATTATCAATAGATATGTACATGGAAAGTAAAGTTGTGAAAGAAAAATGTGCAGAAGCAGCTTGAGCTTGACCATAGCTTGACCACAGCCTTGAGATATTTGGAAAAGGCCATTCAAAAGTGTTTGGGACATTTACAAGGACTAGGTTGATGCATAAACACAATTACACTACTTAGATGTAGACTTTAAATGTATTCTGTGTGTGTGTGTGTGTGTGTGTGTGTACACTTACCTTGCCGTGTAAGTGTAACTTCTCTGGGTGGTTAAATACAAAGCACAATTTAGATACGGTCCCTAGTGGCCATATTAGCAAACTTACTCACTTTACTTTTCTTTTGTTGATCTTTATTGGCCAGCAAACCCACCTGACCTAAACCCCATAGAGTAGTGTTGTCCAAACTTTAGCCCATGGGCCATATCCAGCCTAGATGACCAGCTCTTTTATTCCCATATTCACGTGATTTTTGTTTGGCGTTATGACCTAATGCTAAAATTAGATGAACGTGTGAACTGTAGATGTCCTTATTAATCTCCATTTGAAAATTAATAGAAAACCTTAAAATTCTCAACAGTTTTCTGTTGAACTGTCATCAATGAACTTTAAAAAATCAGCGAAAGGAAAGACTAAAAAGAGCGCAGTTCTTGCAGGCACACAAATATTCCCAGTGATGAAAAGAGCAAAACCTGGGTCACGTTCTTGCATTACTGACTATCATCTTCATTCTCTGCCAAAAATCAATGCGACAAATTTTGACACAAACATTCCCAAAATAGTTTGCAAAAAACAACTTCCACACTAACCGCACAAATAAAACAAGAATTGGTGAGTTTGTCATTATTGAGTTTTCATTTATTCTCAAAATTCAACATCTCAATTAATATTAAATATCCATGTTTCATTGTTGTATAAGTGGTCTGTGAATGCACAACAAAATGAGACTTGACCCAAATTATGAAAGGTAAGGCCATACAGAAACTATAAAACCAGGAGAAATACAAAAGACAAGCAGCAGAACAATAATGCAGAATAAAAAAGACAAGTCCCATAATTTTCCATAACACCCCGAGACTACCAACACTCCGAGCTCTTGGTAATACCATCTTCCATTTATTCATTCATTCATTCATCCGTTCGTTCGTTCATTTATTCACTCATTCATCCACCAATAAATTTCCCACCACTTACTCTATTTATGGGTCTGACGCAGGGTACACACACACTCTGGATTGGTGAGTAGTTCAAATGCAAAGCTGCCATACAATGCAAATCTGGTGACCCCTTGTGGGCAAATGTAGTATTGGTTCGGTGTCCAAGTAACTAAATTGATTAAATATGGAAATTAGCTTGAGTCTAGATTTTGTCAAACCATATTAAAAGAATTAAGATTAAATACTGATGAGCAATATTAATTTTTGCTATGCTACATATGTCTATTGAGATGGTGCTTGTTTCATCAGTTCCATCAACACAGTTCTCAAATATTCCATGCACGTGCGCTCCAACACAATCTCGCGGTCTTCGCTCCACACAGCTGATCCATTGACAATTTCATGGATGATGAGGAATAGACTCATAAAAAATCCGCTCACAAACACGTATTAAGAATTTGATTTTGGTCAAACATGTTTGCAAAATGTTGCCGTTCCTTTTAGAGTTACTTTTACTACACATTGCTACTATTAAATTTTTTTTAGATAGATAATATTAATAATAATAGTAATACAAATTAAATTGCGTGCACATTTAAAAAGTTTGTTTAAATCTGTCTTGATTTGGGAATCTTCCCGCTTGAAATGAAAATTCAGAGCTGCAAAGAAAGTAATTTCAGATGGGTATGTATTATAGGTAGGTATATACTTTATTAATACCTGAGGGAAATTCCTGAATTTGTGATGAAGTGACACGCAATGAAGTGACACGCGCACGCAAACGTTTTAGCACAAACAGTAAAATGGAAACAGCGTAATAATAAGATAACGTTTATCACTCTGATATCAATTTCTGATACATAAAAATCGTGAATTATGATCAGTAAACCATGAACAGAAATACTGTAAACTAATTTATGCTAGTAATGAAACTAGTTAAAGAGCCGCATGAGGCTCAAGAGCCACAGGTTGGCCACCCCTGCTCTAGAAAACAACAGCGTCAACAGCTGCATGGTGATGTCGACCGCTAGAGGGCGATCTCCGCCCTCTCTTTCAACAAGAACCGAGCCGAGGTGTTTCTCCTCCTCCAAACCTGTGATGAAGTCGTGTTCCAATGAAAGCAGGTGGAATTCCCCCTTTCGACCAATGGCGGATGGTTTTCGCGACAATCCGTTCGAAAAGGATGTGTGTGTTCGGCTATGGCGCTGGCGTGAAGTTCTTGGACAAACGCAGGAAGCAGGATTTGGCTCCGACGTCGACGCTTGGAGAGCCGCTCGCTTTACTAGGTCCGTGTGAGTAAGTGAGTGAGTGAGTGAGCAGGTCAGTCGTTTCGGAAGATCGGACGGCGGACAGAAGACGTGAAGCGAGTGAATACAACTATTAAAGTTGATTGTTAAACCGCGAGGACGCATGAGAAGCGCCAGTGACCTCGGGCCAAAAAAAGGCATGGCCCCGAAGAGTTAGACCGACTCCCGAATCTCCGTCCGGCTGCTCTCAGATCAGAAGCAGGAGGCAAAACATTCGTCATGCCTGCGAAAACAAAGTACAATTTAGTCGACGATGGACACGATTTACGGATTCCTCTACACAACGAGGAAGCGTTTCAACATGGGATTAATTTCGAAGCCAAGGTAAACAGTTTATGGAGGAACATTCCTACTCCCGGCTGCAGTTCCTTTCCCTCCACGGTGAAATGGCTGATAAATGTCCCGGCTTTGCTTTTCAGTATATCGGTAGCCTGGACGTGGCTCGACCCAACAGCCGTGTGGAAATTGTTGCGGCCATGAGGCGCATACGGGTGAGTTTCATACACTTTTAAGTTAATAATTGCCCGCAATTAGTCGTATGTAAATGTCTTTTCGGAGTCGTTACGGGTGAGGTGATCCTCAAACCCACACGGGTGGTCTTCATGCCCCAAGCCACAATCCAGATACAATAGCGGAACAACTCGAGAAGCAAATTGCTCCTAAAATGAAAGCACTGATATCGATATCCCTGCCAACTTATCTTTGAAACATACACCCGCTGCAAAAAGTCATTTGTGAATGTTCCTCGAGTGGAAAGAGGAGTGTTTTTTGGAGTGGGGGTCTTCTGCGTAAAGCTCTTGAAGGGCTAGGTTTGGCGCCCACTTGTCACGCGGAGTTTTAGGGCAAAGGATTTATGGCCTTGGGTTTATTTTATTGAATGGTTGAATATTAGTATAGCTTTTTATTAATAATGTTCGGAGAGTCTAGATGTGTAGCACCTCACCTACACTCAAAGCTGTAATACATTTTATTTTTGCAATCGTTTTGTATAAAATGCATTTATGAATTGCTTTGGTAAAGTATTGGTAGACGTTTATCAATAATACTCTGGTAGCTCAGTCAGTAGAGCAATGATGAGAACAGGTTTGTTTCCCTGGAAATTGTCTCAGATAACTGTATTGTACTGTATTGTGAGTTGCTTTTCATAAACACATTCACAAAATTGCATGTTAGTTAAAGTAGTTTATAATAAATTGTTAAATTGTGACGTCTTGAAGTATGCCTCCCCGCGTAGTATTATTAATTACGCAGATGGGTAGTTTATATCACTATACAGTTCGTACCGTATAGGACTGAATATAGGTTGTGCATGTCTGTGCGCATACAGTACACACATTTGAATTGAACTGTAATCTAACTAACTGGTTAAACAGGTCTTGGGGTAAATATTTAAGCAGTACTCTGCTGTGTTAACTGTTAGTCATATTCTTAAATATCCATGTAATTGATCCAGTGGTTTGTTTTAATTTGATACATTTCTGCGGAAATATGATACAAAAGTGAAGTTTCATTATTTAACATTTAAAACGCAATTGTTTATTATACATGTGAGGTTTTTTTTTTTTTTTTTTAATTTAAAGATATTCATGCTGCATCTATAAATAAGATGTGTCTTCTTAATTTCTATCATAATATAATTATATATCTTCATAATTAAGTTAACTATCAAACACCGATTTCTTCGGTTGTTTATTTAGTATGAAAGACGGGATTGTAATTGGGATTTATTTGGGATTGTATGCATTGTTTAATTTGACAAAATGCGGTTAAATTGGTTTGTTTGTGGTTTTTGATTACTTAAACAAGTAATGCAGCCGCTCAAAAATCTGTCTCAAATTGACTTGCCTTCTGAGTTCTAAGAATTCACAAAGGCATTTTGACCCATTGGACCAAATAGACAAACACCCTCCATGATAGAAACATCTCTATAGATTAGTGGTCACAGCTCTCAAAACCAGTGATCTGAAGCCAAAGGGAATTACAAAGAACGACTCTTTTATACTTCTGAACAATTGAGGGGAACAACCAACAACTGCAACAAAACACTGTAGTTTTGACACTAAATGTTTGTTCTGTCTGCTCCATATCCACAAAGCTAAAGCCACAGTCTTAAGGTGTGTGGAGTTTAATGTGTAACTTTTACATGAATGATTCAATGAGGGAATAAAGAAACCGAAAGCGAGGGAAAGTGGCCAGATTCGGTTTAAGCCAAGACTTGAAATACTTAATCTTTTCCTTTTTTTTTTTTTTTTGTTCTTATTGTCTAAGCTTGATTTAGATTTTGATGATGATTAAATACAATAATGTCAGCATATTCCTGTTACAACTGAGCTGAACTGAGAGGCAACTTCCGCCTCCTAGACCATGGTAACCACAAACATACCTCAGGACTCTTAGGAGTAAGTTTTTTGTCTTACTATATATACTGTATATTTTTTTTTTTTTTCAATCTCTACGGAAGGGCACTTGAGGCCTTGGGGTATGAAGTTGAACTTGCAACCAGACATGGCATGTTCAAATCCCAGATTGGTATTTTAGGTATCACAGCTCTAGTGTCTTCAAGCAAAGCACTGAACCCAGTCTGCTCCCTGGACGCCGTCCCTTAAGGTTGCCCACTGCTCCGAGTTTGTGTGCACGTTCCCTTCACAGCGTGTATTTACTGTACACTTCACTGGAAGGGTTAAGAGCAGAGCACAAATCCCAAGTATGGTATTTGACCTCTGAGCGTTCTTCTCTCTTTCTTTTTCTTAATTTAATTTAATTTCCCTTTCTACTTTCTTCTATTCCCTTTCTTATCCAGAATTGCATGAAAAACCCAAGTTATTACTCTCTTGGTTTTGAATCATTTTATTCTAGTTAAATCTAGTTAAAAATTATTATTCAGACCACTTTAGAGATGAGAAATTAAGTACTGTATATGGTGTGTTATTTATTGTTGTTGTTGTTGTTGTTGTTGTTGTTGTTGTTAAAAGAACAGCTGTTTGTGCTTTTGTGTGGCGTTAATTTGGATTTGGCTGGACATTGCCCCCTCTTCATTCAGAGAAGCCCAGTCGATGCAAATGTCTTTGCACTGTGATTTAGTGCTGTAGTCCTTGTCTCTTCATCTCGCTTTAGAGCTCTTTCTAGTGTTAGTGTTTAACACACTTCATACCCTGGAGCGATTCACTGTCCTGTTGTGTTTGTATCTTTATAGCTTGTGCTTGGCCTCTGGTTTCAAAGCAAAGAAACGGACTGATGTTTCAATTCTGAATGGTCGTTTAGTGAGTGGATAAATTCAAAGTTGTTAATTTTATGTGCGATTCATTGTAGCCGGGCACTGTTCAAATCGTTGAGTACCACTAAATTAACAACGTAACAGATTTTATTTATCCAAAAGTCAATTTTTTTACAGCTGATTAAAAAATTCACACTCTCACTCACAACTCAAAATGTTGTTTAAATTGTAATAAATTATGTCGTTGCTCATACTGGTGCATTACATTTTGTTTCATGCGTGAACATATTGGAAAAAAGTTCAGTTATGAAATTATTGTAAAAAATGATTGATATATAGAAAGTGCCACATTTTATTGATTTCCTTCTAATGTTTATTCATACAGTAAATCTGATTTGGACTGATGGCTGATAATACCCACCCATCCTAAACAAGTCATAAATAGCTGTGTAAGATCCATAAACATTTCTTTGTTCATTAGATAGCACTGTTGTCTTATCAGTTATATTTTAAATTCATAAACCTTTTTTAAGTTGCATTGCCAATTTAGATGAATATTGTAATTCATAATAATATTGTAATGAAATAGTAATTTATAGGGGTGTGACCCGATGCTTCTTGCGTGATGCGATTGCATCTCGTGGTATCGCGAGAATTTGGCGCCATCTTTGCTACAGTGTGTGGAATCAAAATATTTTAAAAGATTCGTGCACGAGCGTCCCGATTTTCGTGCGACATAAGCAGCTCGAGTTAAGCGCACGGACCCTTGCGCTCGCGTTTCAATTGACGGTGTCTCTGAGTGAGCGCGGACTTCTCCCTATGAGTGAGCGGATCTCCGTCATTGCCCCGCCCACCGCGACAGGTCACACTAAGTTCGTTTGTGATAATATAGCTAACGAGTTCAACTTTAACTGTACAAAGTGTGTTTGTAAAATAAAACCGATTATTTCAAACTGTCATTAGTTGCACATGTGAGTTTAATCTAATGTGTCTAATACACGTGTATTACATTACTATTGAAACGATTCACTCGCTGCAATAGAGCAGAAATATGAGAGAAAACCAGCTGATTGCTGATTCACTGAACCCACAGATTACTGAAAACTCATTCAGATGATGAGAGTCTAGCGACATCGTGAAGGAAAGTCACTTTCTTCCCCGTGCAATTCACCAATGGCACATGCCACTTTATCCCCTCCGTGCAATTGCAAAGTTTGCTTTTCTATATTACTGTTTACTCTGTTATTAACAGTAAACAATAAACAGTAAACAATCGACAGTTACAAACATAATTTGTATTTTGGAAACGTTTGCTCTAATTTTATATTTTATATACTTTATAATAGATATATTATTTATATTTTATCTTACACAATGCACATTTTTTACATTTTTATTTTGTGTGTTTTTCCTATATTGCACCAAATGGAGTAGTGTTCCTAATTTCGTTGTAAACTTGTGTCGCATGGACAATAAATGCATTCTATTCCATTGTATTCTATTGTTCTAGACAACAATTGACTGGACACTTTCAATAAATATGGGTTTTATTCTACATGTTATGTTATGCCATGGTATGTTCTACATTGCAACATTTAATACAAATTTGAGGCTTTTAGAGCTAAAATGAACAGAGTGAATTTAATCATAATGAAGTACATTGATGTTGAGTTGAACTTGATGCCAAAATGATTCTACCATTCTTTTCAAGTTACTGGAAGACTTGTCTTAGTCTATAAATAGTGTGTTTAATGTCTGCGCTTAATGGATTTTTTTTATATACATTTGACAGTTGCCTGGCAATTTATGGCATCATATTTTGTATTATTGTATTATTTTTTATTATGGTTATCACTGCATGCAATTAATGAAAATAGAAAGAGTGAAATGCATCAACTTATATTTTATTAAAGATTTTTTTTATTTAAAAAAAATGTCAATCTCGTCTCGTTCTCGTGAACCTAGTGTCTCGTCTCGTCTCGTCTCGCCTCGTGGGAAAAGTGTCTCGTCCCACCCCTAGTAATTTATGTTCTGCTGTTTGTCCTTATTACTTGCATACAAAAGCAAGAACAATTGTAGAATTGACCTCTGTTTGTGATGCAATTGTGTATAACACAGAAAGGTGAAATCAAATATTAACTGCTTTCCATTTGTTCTGCCCAATGCTCAAACCATATGCCCATGCTGAAGAATAAACTCGTCCCTAGAGCCATAGCAGGAAACCTTTGGAAAAAGGAAGTTGGAGAACAATGAGAGACTTCGCTTGGAAGAAGGATGGCGCTTTCTTGTACATGACCCAGAATGGTTATCAGTGCTTGGCTAATAACATCAGGCCTGTCAGGAAGGAAGGAAAGAGATAAAGGACGCTGGGTTAGTTCACGCAAGCTCGGCTTTTGTCGACTGTGGATGGGAGCTTGCATGTTTCTATTCAAAAAAGAACTGGCACCATTAATTTGTAATGTTCGAATAAACCCAGCTCTTGTCAGACGTAACTTTGCCTCGCTATGAAAATAGAGCAATGTGATGCTCTCAGTAAATATTGCGGAACTTTGTTTGGTACTGCAAAGCCACTGCATGGCGTTTATTTGTGCATTGCTTGTTTTTAAAATATCTTATTACTTTTACTGTGACTGTACAAAATACTGCTATTGTTCACTGAAGTCGAAACTATTTGCCTTTGAGTAATTGGTTGAAATGAGGGATTACTGCCTTGCCAGAACTTATTGCATGTCATCCGGAGAGGTAGACGGCCTCGCTGACCCTCAGGACATGTGTCTCAAGCTAAGCATCTCAAATCACTCTTCTGCTGGTTTGGAAAATGGCACGACACATCCTAATGATTCCGCAGAAGTGACCCTGTTCAGTTAAACTTTAATGGCCGCTGCTTGAATGGTAATTGGTGTGATTTACATGGCTTTGAAGGAAAAGTACGCTCTAAAATGTCATCTCGTTTTGCGTGTAATTCGAAACCATGTTGGGTTTTTTTCAAATGTTTTTTATGTTCCATTTTTGGAGATGATGGATTGACTTTTGTGAGATGACAGGGCCGTGTCTTATTGTGTTATCGATTTATTCATTTTGTCCCTCATTCAGTCTTACAAATGTATTTTGTCAACGAATTTATGTACAGTTAAGATCCTGAAGGTATTTTCCAGAAATCTTGAATGTGTGGTTTTGAGCAGAGAATCCAAATGTGTTGCATGGAAACAGCGGCGCAGACGAACAGTTTCATGTTGAAAAAAAATATTAGGATGGACGAATTGAAGAAATATATAAGCCTCGCAGTTTAATACGTCGGTGTTTAATAGTGTGTGTTTACATTTTTGCTTTCCTCACAGCATAATCAGAAGAAATGCTATTAGTGTGTATTAGTATTATAGCTTTGGAAGATGCAGCACGCACACATTTTCTAGTTTAATTTAACAATAATTTAACGAATGCACAGAAACTGCAAAACCTTTTCATTCATTCCGCACTGAGGCCATAATTATTCTAATGATATGGGTTTAGCTTTTACCTTTGATCTATAGTCATTCATGCAGAATGAAATGTGACGTGACCTAAGCTTTGCTTCATGCCGTCGTCTACATGCCACAGTGTGTATCAATAGCCTTTTAACTTATAAAAATAATTGATCTTTTTCTTGCGCTGAACTGTGAATGATTAGATCGGTCAACCTCAGCCTAACTTGTTATTTGTATATTTTCTGGTACAAAGACAGACCCACTTACAGCGGCTTTACCATGAACATGTGAAGATCTAAATTCATGAAATCTCTTTTCTAAATGTTGAGCTGGAGGATTCTATCTATAAGACAAGTTAATTTGGAATTGCATTATATAAACGAGCATAAATCATGGCACTATAAATAGAATTTCAATGCAAATTTAAACATTTACAAAATGTACTTCCAAAAGCATTATCTTTTTACACTCTTTAATACATATAATTATATGCATGGATGTATATTTTTTTACATTTTTATTATTATTATTATATGAATGGATGTAAAGTACAGCATAAACATTTTGTATTATAGTTCAAAAAGTATTGAAGTTAAAGAAAAGTGTAGCAGTAGAAAACTGCAATTTTTCTGAGTCTGGGTTGGGATTTGTGAATTGTTCATTTTTGTATCCGCTATTCCCGTCACTTGTATTTGACAATTACAACGATTATTCTTGTCATTTCAATTCATGTGTCGTCAAGTCATCTTCACAACGTTATTGTCAAGCCATGTGATATCACACAATTCCTTTATTAATTTATATGCATTTCTATTCACAATAAGTATTAGCCAAACCTTGGGTTGTGTGTTTATTAACGCAAGAAAAAAAATTTGATCCATTCCTCTAGTTGAGAACATAGTTTTGAATCTTGTTCCAAAGCCGCCTGAATGCAAACTTAGGAATGCAGTTTTCCATGTGTTTCTTTGTGTGGCTTTTTTGTGAAGCTTTCTGCATATTGAAATCCAGATGATCGTGTTGTCATTAGCTGGGGTAACCATGGAAACGTCACAAAAGTCTGCCGGATAACAGTAGGAGTTATAGAGGAAAGGAGAAACAACCCAAGCCTCTTTTGATGAATTTTCAAGGCTGAGATGGATCAGGCCTCTCGAGTGGAGCGTTTATTCAGCACCTTTCATCTGAAAGCACATCTATTCATATACATATGAAATGAGGTTTTACAATATCCTAAACCAGATTGCTATGTTGCTGTCTTCGTGCACTGATTGCAAACTTTTGCCTTCTCGTTTTAGTAGAAAGCCGGAAATGGAGCTTTTGAGAAATGTGCTTATTTCACTTTCTGAGAGCTGTGGCTCTAAACACTGGTTTGATGTCAAGTGAGCTTTTCCCTCCCGTGTCAGGGTGAATCCGGCTGTCTGAAGACTTGATACGTTATACACTCGCAGCTACAAGGGCTTGAGGAGCTTTCCAATTACATGGATCAGTTCAAAGTGGAGTATGGCTGTCTTCATGCTTTGTCTTCAGGGAAATGAAAAAGACCGGGTGAAAAGTATTGCCATGTCTAAACTGCAAAATTTTCTTTTCTTTTTTTTTTTTCACGCATGGTGCACACCACGCTCGTTTCAGATATTTAAATATTTAGTTTAGCACTTTTGCAATATTGTTTGTAGATATTTGTTCAGTCGAATTTAATGGGCCAAACATTTTCTGAGATTTTTGTACGTTTGAGACGAAAAAAAGTGACTGAGGAAATACAATGGTCAAATGATGTGGAAAATGATAACAAGCAGAATGTTTTTGTTTATGTTTGTTTTTGTAGATAACATTGGTTTTTACCACCAGTATCTTTATGTATATATTTATTGATGTATGTCAAAGTTTTCAGTGGTAGCAGCTTATTGGTTATCACTGCTTGTTTCACCCTTTGAACCATGCTTTGGCTTTTTTTTTTTTTTCTTTTTTTTTCTCCATTATCACTTTAACTTTTGGAATTGAGGCTGTTCTGCTCCAGAATTTCAAATGCCACATTTTCTCTGCTTGCAGAAGGATTGCTGATGTGCTGCTCATCGCTTTCATTCCACGCTCTGTCTTTGGTTTCCATCGATACAATCTTCATTTCACTGCAGAAATGTTGAGCTGTGGTGTTAAAGGGCTCTCGCTAACTTTATGAATTGCAGAGGATAGAATGCCAATAGCAATCCTGACTCTAAATTAATTGTGGCTGCACGTAGACTTGTGTATTTGTCTTTGTACAATTCATTGGCCAGCCAGTGGTGTCATGACTTCTTACAGTCTTGTTTCATGTGATTATTTTAGAGCCAGGAAAAGCTGAAAAAATCTTTGTGCAGTTGGAGCAAAATCATTGGATAGTTGTAAATTATGTATGTGGTTACATTATTAGATATTAAGTCTTTAAGGTATTAAGTCCTTCTGAAGCGATGAACTTGAATCTCACAAATTCTTTAATACTTAAACTTTGTAAAAAAATGCATTTTATTTTACTTTGTTTTTTTTTTTTTTTTATAAATATGATTTGTTGGTTTGACTGCTTTCTGGTTTAATTTCTAAAGGACAAGAAGAAACAGTTTCCTATGAAACTATAAAGACACATTTATCACAATATATTTAAAATTGGTAAAAGTTACTGATGTTAAGTGCTAATAATAGTTAAATGGGTTGTTCTGAAATAGCGTTTTTTAATCATCTGGCTTTAACAGAAATGGGTTCACGTTGTATTATGCTCTAAGTAAACATATCCGCCTTGTGTGTTTTGTTTAATTACCTCGGAACTGTTCCACAGACAGTAACTCTGTTTACATCAGGCCATTTCTGTTTTTCCGAGCCTCTCCCGGATCTCCTGAACTGCTGTGTTTTGCTCTGGTACTCCAGCCGTAGTCTCTAAAAATGGCAGATGTTGTTCCAACCGCGCTACTTGGCCCAGCCTAATGCTGAACCAATCTTACTTTTGGCAATAGTGAATAAGAAATATTTATTTTTACAATAAATATTT
>SOMO01000007.1:323549-336457 GCA_028128575.1 Paedocypris carbunculus | reverse complement strand
TTAAAAACCTAAACCATGACGGACCTTCATACTCATCCTCATTATGCAGAAGACTGTCGTCAATAACGTTCAGCAGTCTCAGCACAGGCGTAGGCAAAAGTACCAAATCTTCGATGTGAGGAGCTGCAAAGCACAACAGATCTTTAGTCACAGAAGATCAAATGCACACAGGTGGATGCAAACCCCGACAGACCGAAGGGAATGCTGAAGAAAGGGTTGAGCATCAACGCCTCGGCTGTGCTTCTGAGCTTCGGATCATGGTGAAGCATACTAGAAAGCCAAAGAATAGGTTAACACACTTACCATTACAGATCCACAGGGATTTTAACCACGTATAGCAGATCAGTGCATTGCCTTATTAAGCAAAAAAGAAGTGTTCAAAGAGTTTATGCTAAACAAGACAAGAATAAAATTAAACAGTAAATTTAACTAGATAAATAAACCAAAATAGACAATGAAAACACTCAAATGCACCTCATAAAGAGCTAAAACAAACAGTAAATGTACAGCAAATTACATGTCATTTTCATATAACGTTCATATCTTGCCTTTTGATCAAATCCCTCAAATGATACACCGGGATTGCAGGGTAGACCAAAGCATTGTTTGAAAAGATATGGTCTACTACTGCACGACTGTTATCCTGTAGAAAAAAGCAAAACAAAAAGGATCAGCAAGAAGCAATTGTTATTCCAAAAAAAGCAAGCACTTAATAGATCAAGCAGAATCCTGTGCAAATTCACAGCTGTAGACCTTCCATTCCTGAGACTTCACGGTTTCTTTTAGTTTGCTTCCTGAGAACATCTCCAGAAGAATGACACCCAGACTCCAGAGGTCCACTGCAGTTGTGCAGCCAGAATCGCCCTCCAGACCAGCCTGGGCCAGCGAGTTCTGTCGCTCCGCTTCCGGGGCCCGGTAACCATCTGTCTGAATGTACTTTACATCCTGTGAAGAACAAGTAGAATCTCAGTTCATTCTTAGAGCACTTAACGCATCATTCATTGCACTTCTTTATAAACCTGAAAGCAGAAGCTTGGTCTCCGGGTCTTACCTGGTGTCCATCTTTGAAACTAAGACCAAAGTCAATGAGTTTGAAGCACTCGTCGTCAGCGCTCCACAGAATATTGCGTGGCTTGAGATCTGCATGAACATAGCCTTCTCTGTGCAGGAATAGAAGAGCTTCCAGAACATCTCGTGCACAGTGTTGAATTAACCACATGGAGTGTCCCTGATTATTTCCCTTCACCAGAAGATCTGACACACTCACGTCCAAAAGCTCCAGCAGAAGGCAGTGAGTGGACGAACCCGAACTCTTGTGATTTGTGAACATCCCATACATATTAACTGAAAGACAACAATGACAATGGACATAAAATATGGACTTTGCACACAATGTGTGTGTGTGTGTGTGTATAACGTACCTATATTTTTATGTCCTTGAATCTTCTCCAGCACAGAAATTTCCTTGAAGTACCCGTAATCTCCACCTTGTGTATCCACCTGGAACTCTTTCACCGCAGCCGAACTGGACCGCCCGGAAGTCACTCGGTACACCGAGGCCGAGACGCCCTGGCCCAAACGACCCTGCACGTTCCAGATCTTTCCGTAAATCTCGAACAGCGCCGGCGTCGTCTTTGGATCCGCGCCAATAGCGGTGTTTTTTGGGCTTGACATGTTTGAACTGAAACCAGTACTGTTAGCCATTAGATTAGTATGCGTCCGTCTAAAGCAAATAATATTAAGCTCTGTTGTTTCGGCTCCATTTTGACGCAAGTTTGTCTGTGGAAGATGCCTTTCCGAAAGTTTTCAGCTAACTAACCAACAAACAAACACAAGCGAATATAATTGATGAAATCCCGCCAACGCACAGGTTTGTTCCACATGCCACGGCATAATCGGATCTTATCGACCCGAAAAGCCGAAATACTAAGAATAGTTGAAATTGAGTTTTTGAATAACTTCGCAAAAGCTTGGCACTGTTTTGCCGTCCATGACACCGGAAATTGCGTCACTTTAAGCGCTCGTGCAATTATTTCTACCGTACTACAAAATATTTTAACGCATTTATTAATAATTAATACATTAACGAACATAAACAATTGTTAATAAATATATCTACATTTCTGAAGATGTTTAATTTGTATGTTGCGTTTAACACCAGTTAACTCGCTTTACTTTATATAATTTTTAAAATCAAATTTTGTTGCTTTGGAAATGCAATGCTAACGTGTCAGTTTTGTATTTATTGTTATCTTTTCGATTCTAATCACAACTCAAAAATGTACCGCGTTTCCTTCTCTTTACGCTTTCTGTTGTGTTATTTTAACACAGAAAAGGTAACCAAAAATAAAAAAAAACTAGAAAATCTAAAAAAAAAAAAAAACTGTTTACATTTCATCATCTTGCCGGTAAATTAATCGTTTTGTCGACCTACAGACGTTTCAATATGCTGCTTTTCGATTCGCCTAACATTTGACTGACAATTAATTTACCCAATTAAAAACATTTTTCCGGCAGTTTAGCCCCGCCCTTCTTTCTTCACAAGGCGGGACTGGAAGGAACGTGGTGAGTAAAGAGAATCTCTTGCCTGGTTTGACTCGATGCTGAAGAAGGCGGGGCTTAGCGAGCGAGGCAGACGCGAGAATCCTTTGCCCGGTTTGTTGGTTCCGTGTGTGTCTTGCCACGTCAATTTGACGGGTATCGGAGGAGGATCCATGGCTTCGGAGGCGGCGCTCTCCATAACATGTTACCGCGTATTCCTCCGAATTTAGGGGGAAGTATTAAATGATCAGCTGCCGCTTTAAAGGTAAGAATACCTTGAAGTCGTTAAATGTATCATCATAAAACAATTCGCGCGTGTGGACAAGTGAACTGTAGTAAAGGAGGCGGCGCGGACGACACCCGGCATGGCACGGAGCTCTTATCGCGAACTGCTTTACCAAACTATCGATTCGTGTTTGATTAGACGGCAATCGCGACAGATTGGTTATTGGTTTAATAAATGACAAGCTATTGCCTTTAGATAACTTCTTTATTGTTGTCTCCGATACACGTTGCTTATTAGGGAAGTAGTTTCCTTTTTGGCGGTATTGCTCAAAGGACTTGAAATTTTAGAACTCGGAATTTCAAAAGCAGGTGTCGTTTAAATTAACAACACTCTTCTGAACACCCAAACTGCCAGTGAGCATTGATTTTAATGTCACAGATTACACATCCAGGTCCAAGATATATGGTTTCATATTTGAAGAAAGCATCACACCCGACTTAAAGTCCTGTGACTACCTTAAGTTTATTTGACAAACCACGTAGGCAGAGTGGTTATCAATTTTATGGGTGGGATAAAATGGGTGTATCTGCCAGGAGGTCACGAAACTCTTAGATAATCACTGTCACTTTGCTTTTGCCTCTGTTCCATCACTACGTCTTCTCGATCTGACAGAAAGACCATGGACATCACCAAACTGACCGGAAGGCTCTCTGAAGCTGGCCAGTCTCACCTTCTTCAGTTTTGGGATGAGCTGAGTCCAGAAGAACAAGCCGAGTTGACTCTCGATCTGGAGAGCTTGAACTTCATGGACGTCAATAGTTTCTTCAAAAATGCCATGCAGACATCTGGTCAAAGCTCGCAGGAGAAGGTGGACAGCAGGATGGAGCCTGTGCCTAAACAGGTTTTGGGAAGTGTAACGCGTGACCGGGAGTCTCTTAGAGAATGGGAAGCTGAAGGTGAGTTTGAAGGACCTCAATCTTAACCAGAAAGTAAATAAATATAGCTCACACCTTTTAGAAAAAACATTTTTTATTCTTCTGAAGTTGAAGACCCGTGAAAGTGTAACGCGCAAGTGTAATTTGAAACATTGCACAATGTATTATGTTGTAATACAGTCTCCCACCCAGATCAGACCCCAGAAGGCCTTGAATTACGAGAAAAGAACATATCTCCTGACTCGGTTTAGCTTTTGTTTTCTACGTTTGGCCCAAGTTTTACCAAAAGATCTTTGTTGAAAACATCTGTTTCTGTTTAACCTGATGTAATTTTCCCGAAAGTCATGTTGAGCTCATTCAGCATGACATATCTTTAATCAAACCACATTACTATGACTGTTTGGTTTGGCTGATTCAGATTTATGGATATTTGTAGTCAGAGTACGATTAAGAAGTGTGGATGATGTGATAATGCCCTTAACTGTAATTTATTTAAGATAAGGTGAAACCTATAAACTGCAGGATAATCAATCTTGTTATCTGTACATAACTGAATAAAATCAGTCACTTAAGTTTACAAAAGTACCTCGCCAAAATGGCAGACTATCAGTATTTTCGAGAAAGCTGATCAAAAGTGACCAACTTCTTCCTTTTTACCAGGCTTGCGCTGTATATCAGAAAACAAAGTAGCGGTTCTTCTACTGGCTGGTGGTCAGGGGACGCGGTTGGGCGTACTTTACCCAAAAGGCATGTACGACGTGGGCCTTCCGTCCCACAAAACACTCTTTCAGGTCCAGGCCGAACGCATTCGGAGGCTAGAACAGCTTGCTGAAAAGCAACACTCGAGGAAGTGCTGCATTCCCTGGTAAGATGGTCACAGAACATTTTTATTCCATGTTTCATTTCTCTGAATGTTAAGACGGTTCAAAATGTGAAGAAAGCAGATGCGATTGTAGTTCTAGTCAATCATTGCAGAGTTTAATGGCTTTTACTGGCAAACCTGCATGGTTTTTTTTTTCATTGTAATGTTGGTGGAAAAACCCAAGCTGTGAACAAAATGAAATGTGATTTAAAAAAAGCAACAATTACATAAACAATGATGCGTGATGTATACAGTGAAATAATTGCAGTGGTTAATATTTTATCACCATAATCCAGAAAAAAATAAATGTATAAAAAAAAAAATGAAAAAAATATATATATACATATATTAAAAAAAAAAAAAAAAGAAAAGTCGAATGGCTAATTCATGAATTGAATTATTCAAATGCTTTTTGTTTGCAGGTACATCATGACGAGCGGTAGAACAATGGACACGACCAAAGATTTCTTTTCACGGCACAAATACTTTGGCCTGAAGGAAGAGAATGTGTTTTTCTTTCAGCAAGGCATGCTTCCAGCAGTCGACTTCAGTGGGAAAATTATCCTAGAGGCCAAAGGCAAACTAGCCATGGCACCAGGTGAGTTTATTTGCATCTAGTTATTGGTATGAAGCTCAATAAAGATGCACAACACTGGAAAAAGTAAAAACTGAACTGGAGTCGCAATTGCCACTTTATTTGGATAGTCCTCATTTTCTGGTGATATTAGACCCATGTTAAACCTCAAGTTGTTAAATTGTTGACACTTGTTTCAGATGGGAACGGGGGTTTGTACAGAGCACTGGGGTCACAGAACGTTGTGACTGATATGGAGAATAGAGGAATCACTTGCATTCATGTCTACTGCGTGGACAACATCCTTGTCAAAGTGGCCGACCCTGCATTCATCGGCTTTTGTGCACTTAAAGGAGCAGACTGTGGTGCAAAGGTGAGTTCTCTACAGAGCCAATTGTTTTCACATGTTTTTCCAGACCTAGTCATAATAAAGCATTAGGAAACACACTGATGTGTGTTGAAATAACGTTTGTATGTGACTGTATGCTAGATAAAAGTCTACAAAAGATTTGCTCACCCATTTTATTGGCGACATAGCATATTGCTTTGGATGGTTAAAGGCCTAGCACAATTTTGGTATGGTTCCTAGTGGCTCTGGCCATTCACTTTTTTGTAGCTAGTAATTTTAATGAGGAGCTGAAAAGCTTCACGGCTTGTGCTCATTGGACCACTAGGTGGCGCAAAGGGATTAGCTGTGATTTCACTTTAAACTAAAGTGATTTAAATGGTTCAATATTGGTTAATTTTTCAGAATTATCAAAAAAATAATCTGAACATTCCTGTGTGAAAATATCATAATTTATTGTTTATAGATGGGGGGAAAAAACAACAGTCATGTCTAATTTATAAACATCTAATGAATAGCATTTACCATGTATGTACATGTATTGTTGTATTGACGAGAAACGCTGGGTTTTTTTAAAGTATTAATAACAAACGTTTTCCTAGAGTGTAGTTTTAGGTACCACACCAATCCGTGAAGCTAAACACATCGGCAACAAGGAGAAAACGTTTTAACAAGGAAAAGTGGTTATTCCGGACATTTTAACAGTCTCCTGTCAGGATCTTAATTGCCTTTAAAACTGTTATATAAGCGATGATGTCGGAGGCGATTACTCAGACTCGCATGACGTAGCACAGTAGCCAATCTAATAGCGTGAAAACCAGATTAGTTTTGCTTGCTGGTAATCATTTCTTGACTTTTCGTCCGTTTGTTATCTGTGCAGCTTCTTCTAATGGCTTTTGGTGGAGTCAAACACACGGGAAACTGAGGACTAATGATCAATTAATATAATTATCAATACTACCTGATTTTCTTTGTTTTAAAAATAGTATAGAGTATATACATTTATAATCTGAAATAAACATCCAAACAGTCATGTGCTGTAGACCAAAAGTACGCAATACAAATTAGAGATGAGAAGGTAGATAATTTTGGTAGGGACTATGGTGAAATGGTTCACAATGGGTGTGTTGCCTGAGAATTAACCTTTAGCTTAACAGTGAAACTCGTCGGGTATTCCATGTGTAACCGGTTAGTGACGGGAAGATTAACAGCTCACAGGATCCGGAAATTCAAGAATTTTGAGTATTTTTGCATTTTTTTAATCCTAAATTACATTTACAATCAAACCCTAAATCTCTTTAATCTCAATCGTCATTGCTGAAAATGTTGTCTTTTTTTTTATTTGTCAAAACAGATATATTGATCATCATCATGTACCAAGTAAATATCTTCATGTGATTATATTAGTATAGTTAGAAAGGCCTAAGCACTGGGTTTGAAAAGCCATTTTCCCAAAACTGTGAGTAATTAAACAGTTCCTGCGTGACGGGGGAATGATGGTCAGATTGGATCCACCCTCCCCTCATCATTTCTGAAGCATGCACTTAAAGTGGCTTGAGCTCCGTGGACCAACCCTTCATCATCCAAGAAGTTTGTAATTTGTTATTCAGATGAATGGAAAGGGTTTTCATCCTCTGCCTCTGCTGTAATTTACTACAGACCTCAGTCAAGCGGCTTGCGTAAGATGTGTGGCTGTCAGACTCGCCTAAGCCAGTTCAGAACCGGTACTGACTTGTCACTCCAGCGTCAGTGATCTGTTCAAAATGATGTTCGAATTTGCTCATTTGATCCTAATACACATTTGCAAACTTTCATTTTTGGTGCAGATTTATAGTTTATATAGAACCTTTTGCTGTTGTGATACAGCAACTTGTTATCAGTTACCTACACAAAGATTGTTTGCATGAGTTTTCAGGATTTGTACATCAATTGTGTGTTTCAATTCTGTTATTTTTTCTTCAGTTTTTAAAACAAATTAGGTAAAAACAAATACATGAGTAATGATTTAAATGTTCAGTTTATCATTTAAATGTCAATTTATTAATTATGTATTTACATTTATTTATTCATATATGTGAATAATTAATTTGTTTTAATAATTATGATTCATTTAATAGTATTATTTCTCTTTATACTTGCTATGTTTTTACATTATTGCCAGAAACATTGTAGCCAAGGTTTAGGGATGTTCCGTTTATTTATTTATGTATTTATTTTTTGAATACTCTTTCTAATTGTTAGGTTGTGGAGAAGACAAACCCCACAGAAGCTGTTGGTGTAGTGTGTAAGGTGGATGGGCGTTATCAGGTGGTGGAGTACAGTGAGATCACATTGGCAACTGCAGAAAAGCGGAGTGCCGACGGTCGACTTGTGTTCAACGCTGGCAACATAGCAAATCACTTCTTCACTCTGGCGTTTCTCAAAGAGATTGTGAGGTCAGTTGGTCTTCAGGGTGTCTCTCTGATGTCAGCGGTATTTTTAGTTTTGTTTTGAAAATCATAACGTAAAACATAACTCTGGAATGGTCCAGTCTCCTGGTCACTAGTGTATATCTTGTACAGTATACATATGTATATACGTATTATATATTACATTTTCTTTTAGATGCATACATTGTACTTATTTAGTAGATGTTTTTTTTGTGTGTGTGACAAAGTAGGAAACATGTAGCATGTACACAATCTACCTCATGACATCATTACAGTTTTCTAATATCTAATACGATTTACTGATGATCAAAGGGAAATAAAAGGAAGGCTTGAACTTCTCAATCACTGCTTACAGCTGTATTGTATATTTCCCATGTATTTATTCATTTATTATTATTGTATAGTGTAATATGTATTTATGCATATGTTTTAACAATTTTACCACACGTTTATTTTCCATTATATTATTTAATTTAATGTTGTTGACCTGAATTAGAAATGCAGTGATCGAGGGACAGACACAACCAGTGCAAGTACTGCATATGTAGTAAGACTTTACTACAGTCCACCAGTGGACAGTCATGTTTCGTTGCTAGGCAGTTCCTCTGTGTAGCCCAGTAAACAGAGCAGTTATTTCTGTGCGCTATTTCCAAAGAGCTTTGCCATCTTGTAAATACTAGGCAGGATGAAGCTGACTTGAACGCTCGCGAGGAGGAAAAATCCAGGAAGAACATCTGCCGTATTTCTGTCTGTTTTTTAAACACAAATGGCTTTACCACACCGTCGTACCTTATTGTCATTTTTGTGAAAGTTGAACGTGCCTCTTTTTTTTCTTTTTGGTGGGTTTATATGTGCCGTCTGTTCTTCCTTTTTTATACCTCTATATCATCCTTTCAGGACTCACGAGCCACAGTTACAGCATCACGTGGCTCAGAAGAAAATCCCATATGTGAACACCCAAGGGCAGCTAGTCAAACCTGACAAACCAAATGGAATTAAAATGGAAAAATTTGTCTTTGACATATTTCAGTTTTCCAAGTGAGTGTCGATTATTTTTGCATTATAGAAATAAATATAAGCACCCTTTTTTCCCAATTTTAGATGCTCAAAAAACATGGCGGTTGCTTATATTTTTGCGCAAATTTGAAAAAACAATCACTAGAATAGATTTGTTTAAAATTATTATTTAAGTAAAACGACATTGAAGATATACGTACAAGTTACTAGTTAAGTTTGTTAAAATGAAGTATTTAGCCAGAAATGTTAGGTTTTTTTTTTCTTTTGTGCCTGAAAAATTAGTGGGGTGCTTATTTATGCATGAATACAGTACTTTTATTGCTTTGCGATCTTTTTGAGAAGAAGACAGCTCCTAAAACAAGGCAAAACAAGTTGCAGAAGTACAGTATTTTATTGCTTTGTCACTGATTTGTAGACAGTCTTTAGTCATCACGTGTGTTTGTGTGTGTTTTGGAAGAACGTTTGTGGTGTATGAAGTCCTGAGAGAAGACGAGTTTTCTCCCCTGAAGAACGCAGACAGTCAGGATGGGAAGGACAACCCCACCACAGCTCGACATGCCCTCATGTCCCTGCATCACCGCTGGATCTTGAACGCAGGCGGACATTTCGTGGACGAGAACGGAACCCGTGTACCTGCTATTCCCAGGTGAGACTCGAGGATGAACATCACTCCATTATTTAAATGAGCTTTTTGCATCCAAAAAATCCTGCCCGACACTGGCGGAATAACAACCTTTTGTTGGAATTGTTCACATCAGCCATTGTTCTGCACATTTCCCTCTTCACTACTTTCTAATTTAGGTTTTTACTCTTCTTCATCTCACTGGTCAACGTCCAGATGCATCTGAGCGGTTCACGTTGTTTTGCTTCCCTTTTGCACTATTTCTTGTGTAGCATTTCTAGATGCGGACCTGCAGGGACAATGGCACCTGAAGTCGGCCAGAAGTAACTATTCCCACTAAGTTGTATGTAGTGCATGGTGACGGGGCTTCGCTGGTTCTGACCCAACCCTTGTAAACGGGGTTAGGTGTGGAATTTAAGGCCTGGCGTATTTTTTTTTAAGCCGCTACTAACTGGCAGAATAGTGCATGCTGGGAAACGGGGGTCAGGCATGCGGGGCATCCATGAACGAGGCTGCTTTTCCCTATAGCAAACACTTGAGACGTTTGATCCCAGCAGATCACGGCCTGGGTAAATTCTGCTTTTTAAAGTGATTTGAATCGATTGTGGTGAAATATGTTTCCAGATATGGGATGCGTCCAAGTTGATTTCCTAAATGAGTAATATGAAATATAGATCAAATGAAAAGACTTGATACATCAATGAGTTTTGAATGAATATTTAAAGGTTTTACGTTTTTGTGCTCCGTCTATCACAGCTTGAAAGATGGAACAGACCTGCCAATCAAATGCGAGGTCTCTCCTCTTGTTTCCTATGGCGGGGAGGTAAGTTAGGAGTTAATGTGCGTAGTTGAATGGTCTATTGAGGCCTTAAGGTCCATTTGAGGATTTTTCTCACATATTTATTCATTGTGTGCAAGGGATTGGAACATCTGGTGAGCGGGAAAGAGTTCCAGGCGACGCTGGTCATAGATGAGCGCGGCATCCGTGAGCTTGTGAAGAACGGATTGTGAGGCTGCATCTGCATCTGGCCACCACACTTGAAAACCAAAATGAAGACTTCACTTCTGTCATCCTGGATGCCGCCCGGTCGAGGAAACTGTGAGATGAGAGTGCAATAAAAAGATGGAAAGGGGGGCAACAAGGCTAATCAAAATCAAACCGTCTATAATCAACTTATTTATTTAAGAAATAGTTTTTTTATATTGATGCACAGTGCTTTGTTTTCTAGAGGGGCAACATAGTTTACAACGTTTAATTTATAAGTAGATGTGCATTATTACAGGAAATCGTGTGAAGTCTAGGATTTGTTTTGCTTGAATGGACACTGATGAAATGTTAATATACGACACATCAACAGCATTATTCATGTTTTTTTTTGTTGGATCTCTTTCATTGTTTCATTGTTTGACAGCTACAATTTTCAACGGGAAAGTGAGTAAAAGATAACTTGCTTTTTTCCCACCGGGTTTATGGGATTCAGTCGAGTTGCACTTTTACTTTTCTTTGTGTGTTTCACTTGGTGTCTCGCTCCATAAAATTGACTTTGTGGACTTTGTCTTTCATATAAGTTTTTCTTTTAGTTGTAATTGTCTTTAAATGGTCCTATTTAAAGTTCATTTATTTCTTTTGTACAGTTTCTGATACAGAAATCTGTTGGTTAGGAGAAAATTATGACTTTTTTTAAAACATGTTTTATTACTCGTTTTAATCATTCGTTTTTTGATGTCTATTTTAGTCTGAAAACACAGGAACAATTCTGTGACTTGAATTCTTGGGAAAAGGTTAAACATTTGATTGCAGTATATTGCTTAAACTGTTTTATCTGAATTTTATTGTTAATAATTTCTAATTGTGTGTTTCCTAAAGTCATTGAGAAGGTACCTTTATTATTCTTTTTTCTTTTTTTTATGTGCTTGCATAAAACAATTCTTCTGTATCGGATTCCCATCTATAAATTACAAATGAATGTACCGTTCCCTGCCAAAGCTTATGTGGAAAAATGAAACCGTTTTTCTCATTATCTTCCAAAATAATTTCCCTCTAAAGAAAAGAAGAATGCTTAAAGTGAAAAACAGTTTAAATTCATGAGTGTCTTAAACATCATCGAGTCCTCTGATCGCTTTAACACAACAACAGTACAGTAACACAATTAGCCCAATTAATAAATAATATTAAGTGCTTAAAGAGTATTAAAGTCTTAAGGTGCACAGATTTTGCTAAGAAACAGATCCCAACGTCGACTAAAGAAATGCATGAAAAAATATGTGGCAATATAGCTGCTAAATAACACATGGCCATCTTGAAATATTTTTTTTTTTTTTGTTTATTTGGGAGTTTTAAAAAGTGAGAGAGTTTCTGATTGGCCAAAAGCTTTTGACTTAATTGAAACCTTCTGTATGGCCTAAAGAATTCTGGGACTTTGGCATGTGTCCAAGAATCTTCAGAATGTTAGTTTTTACCTCTCACTCGCTCACTCTAACACACACACACACACACACACACACTCTATCTCTCACTAACACACACACACAGTATTATCTCTTTCTTACTCGGTCTCTCTCCAACACACTCTTCTCACACACGCATGTTCTCTCTCAAACTCACTCTTCACAATACATGCAAATGGTTTTCTCTCACACACATGCATGCACGTCCGTACCACTTTTTTTATTCACTTTTTCTCTTATACGCTTTCACGTAAACCCACTCTTTCTCTTTCACGTAGTTACACTCGCTCTTTTTCTCTCACACATTTGCACTCTGTCATGTGCACACACACGCTCCCCTCTTTCTTCCCTCTCTCTCTCTCTGACACACACACACACACACACACACATTGCCTCTCCCTCTAGTTTTTTTTTCCTCCCCCTCATCCTGTGGTGTCTTACATCAGCTCAGTGTCCCTGCATGTGAGATCAGAGATTCGCAAGAAGTTTTTCTTCTTCACTATAAACTGTCGGAATTACAAAAGACCTGAGCAAATGGTGTGAAAAGGGCGTCAAAGAAGTAAGTTTGCAAATTTGCCAAGTATTTTTCTTCTTGATGTCTATTTGTCAACATAGTAAATATTATATTGAATCTGAAAAATAAGGCATTGCTTTTAGACAATTTGATAGATAAATCGACATTGTGATGTGTGTTTAATAAGTTTTATGATCTTTGTTATTTAAAAAAAAAAAGTCCTTGCATGGAGCAGTTACTGTTTGCATGGCAGACCAAAATAGCGGATAACAGAGCAACATCTGGATTAAGCAGTCAGCCCACAATACTTTACAACACGAGTAATTTGCTTTTAAAACATGTTCTATTTCGCTCATTCTATTCAATGTGAGCAAAATGTTTTACTTCAAAATGA
>SOMO01000007.1:288737-302827 GCA_028128575.1 Paedocypris carbunculus | reverse complement strand
AAACTTTCTTGGTATGCTGTAAAAAGATGTCTGACACTGATAACAATACCATGTTTAAATTACTCACCTCTGTCAAGGAGCAATGCGTCAGAATTTCAAAAACTATACGATCATAATTTCGATTGAGCAGTTTTGTTGAAACTTCAGTCCACATCAAAGTAGAAGCAGTATGAAATATCGGTTGATCCTGGTCTCAGATTGCATCTATTCTAAGCCTGTTAAATTGGTTGCTTGCGCTTCTCCGAAATCTTCAAAAATCTGTTGTAAGAGGATGTTGTTCTCAAACTCGACGCCTTCAGATGAGCCACTGAGTTTGGGGTTGCAGAACGCCCATACCATACTACAAAAGTATAAAAAAAACGCGGACATTATTAAAAACATGAGAGCATATGATTCGATTATTGCCTCGGTGACTACGTTGGACATGTTCTGTACGTTTGAGCAAACAAACAAAGAGTGTTTAAAGAATTAACAAGAGCAGAACCAAGACCGCAGCGTGTATGTATCGTTTTTATCACGAACACTTACCTCAGCTCAATTTATAGCGCTTAAAGAAATCAATCTGCTCAGTTTATGCAGAGCTGTGCATTTCTCCGAAAAGCTGAACACAATTCCCACAGTCCGTACATATAAGAGGGGGAATTATGTCTAAGAGTAAGAATCAAAATTCACGTAAAATGATAAGAACAAAACAATGATGAAAATATCCACACATATTTCGTGTTTATGCAACACAGGCACACAATCGGGCCATGCTGCACAGTACACGTGTTACTTTATGACTGACTTTTTATGTACTTGTCTAAAAATGTCTAAATTCTTAAATGTGTTAAAGTTTAATGTTAATGTTTTTAATGAGCTGTGGGTTTTTTTTTTTTTTTTTTTTTTTGCCGTAAAGGGTAACTACATATCCCATACATCTCTGCACTCTGAGTCCCGGATGTCTATCACACCGGAAGAGAAGCGCGAGTCTTTTCTAGCCATCTTGTGGCATCTAGCAGCGAAGCGCTTGCTCAAGCCTCGTAGAATCGGAGGAGAATCCTGCTGAAAGGGCGCCATCATGCCCGGACATCTGCAAGAAGGTTTCGGCTGTGTCGTAACCAATCGGTTCGACCAGCTATTTGATGATGAAGAGGATCCGTTCGAAGTGTTAAAGCTGGCGGAAAGCAAGAAGAAGGACGCGACCGCTCCTGGTGCCGCCAAGACCGCGGCTCAGGGTACAAAGCCCCCCAAAAAGGAGTCACAGAAAGAGAGGAAAAAAATAGTTCCCGAGAAGAAGGAAGAGACGCCAGCCCCCGTTCCCCTCAAGAAAGATGGTAATTGCCCCTGTATTCAAACGGTTATTTTGACGTACTTTACAGAAGTGTGCAGTCTCCCGGGGAATCTGCTGAGCCCATGAGGTCGCGCTCGTTCGCTATTGTTGATAATCTGTCTAGCATCTCGGGAACCTTCACGTTTCGCTTCAAACGCTCTTTTAAAAGCGATAGTTCGTTTCCAAGCGACGCACATTAAACCTGTTGCTACTTAAACCCGTTTCTGTTTTCTCGTCGCATGGGCCTTATCTGTAGAATTATTCTTTAAAAAACACGAAACCCTTCTGAAATATGAACACAAGTGTCTGAACCAGCGTGATGATGAAGAGCCTCCTCTTCAGGCTCGTGCAGGCCGTTATTTCAACTGTTTCTGTGAATGCTAGGCTAACAGCTCGTGCAGCTTAGCTTCAACCTCGTGCTTGAGGCAGCAGAGCTGGTCCTTTCAAACGTGACACTCCCATTCAGTTGGACGCGGTTCATTTTGACCACGTTACTGTGGGTTTTTAAGCTGTGCGCTTTTACAGACTCTTTAACAAGAGCATTATTAGAAGTGTCAAACTCGTGCCTGTAATCGCGACGGGCTAGAGACGGCGGCGGGGTCTCGAACAGGTGCGCGCGACTGATCAGCTGTTGGGTTGTGCACAAACGTCTATTTCTGTAGGTAGAGGGCGGGATCAGAGTCACGTGGCCCCGCCCGTTGTTATCGAAACCCCACAACAGCGGGTTGATCAATGCACAAGTAAAGCAACACTTTTTGTGAAGCATTATGAAATTAGTTCATTTAGGACTATTTTGATGCTTCTTTATATAACAAATTAACACATGTGTGCAAATATTCTGCTGCCTGTTTCTATGCGACTAGATATGCATATTTAAGGACAAAACTTTGTGTGCGACATTAAAAATATTGAAGTACTGTACAAACAAATGAAACTTTATTTACACAAATTCTTTGAAATGTATGTGAATTTGAAACATGTTTTTATTTTGAAGGAATGAGAAAAATGGGCCGCCGGCCGGAACAACAGGGTCATCCGGGGAGCCAGCAACAGGGAGGGCAGGGGGAGGGTCGCCCCCCAGCCGACAGGCGGCCTGACAGGAGGCCACCACGTGAACGCCGCTTTGACAAACCCGCTGACGAAAAACCTGCTGAGGGTGGAGAATTTTCTGTGGAGAAGTGAGTCGTTTTTATAAGTGTGTGCATGCATTACATCATTGTTGATGTGATGCTGCTTCCAATGTTTAAAACTTTGACACTTTGAGTAAAATAGTTTTAACATCACATTGTTGAGTTTAATTTATTGGGACAAAAACTTGTTAATGTATTCAAATGCATTCTACTAACATTAAAGATAAACATACACTGAAGTTAAACATGCTACTCTGAATTTAGATTATTTCACTAATCAGCCCAGAGATAAGACATATGACAACGGCTTCACTATCTGCTCTCTTCAGGTCTGGTAGTGACAGGCCCTTCCGGGGTCGTGGAGGACCCAGAGGAGGGCGAGGTGGCAGAGGACGAGGTGTTGGCAGGACTGATGGATTTGACTCGCGCGGCAAACGGGAATTTGACAGACATAGTGGCAGTGACCGATCGTAAGTCATTTGGATCCAGTTGCTTTTGTTAATGGTGCAATCTTGTGTCTTTGCTGTGAACTGTCAAAGCTAAGTGTTAATTCTTGTTTCAGCAGTCTGAAAGCCGAGGAAAAGCGTGGCGGGAGTGGATCTCATAACTGGGGCACTGTTAAGGATGAATTGAGGTTATTTTAAGATGGCTTAAAACACCTTGGGCTTTTATTGTTAAAGGTGTTTCCTGTGAAAGATTAATTGTATAATGATGAGTATTCTCCTTTTTGTGGCGCAGTGAGCTTGACCAATCAAACGTCACTGAGGACGCTCCTGAGGGAGAGGAACACCCACCTGCTGACTCTGAGAACAAGTGTGTACACTTCCTGCTACATTAGTAACCTAGAAAGTCTTCTTTTTGTCACTAATAGTGTTCTATTTATAAAGCATAACTTCAATGTTATAGCGTTCGCAGTAATTTTGGTGTGTTCTTGCAGGGAGAATGAACTTGAAGAAGTGAAAGAGGAGGGTCCTAAGGAGATGAGTCTTGATGAATGGAAAGCCCAGCAGGACAAAGAAAGAGCCAAGGTGGAATTCAACATTCGCAAGGCCAACGAAGGAGCTGACTGGAAGAAAGGATTTGTTCTGCACAAGTCTAAGGCTGAAGACGTATGTGAAATATCCCAAATGTTTGTCTTATTCTGGCAAAGAAATATCTATTTCTAGAAGGTGTGATTTAGGTTTTTTAAATCACTTAATCTGTGTTTTATTGATGTGCTAAAATTTGCTCCAAAAATCCAGTCTAAGTTGATGAGCATTATAGTAGCAATTGATCTCAAATTTGATAGTAACGCCTGACTGTTTAATTATTACAATTTTACAAGCTTCATATTTTTGATTTAATATACCAATGACTGAAATAAAATGCAATGTCAAAATGTTTGTGACTCTAAACAATATCTCAATCTTTGTCCCTTTATTAACAGATTAGATTTAACTGAAGAATTTTAGTGGCCAGACATGTAGTTGAGCTCTGAATAACGCTTGTGTTTGTGAATTTGAATCGAGCTGTGTTGTTTCTGCAGGGTCCTGCCGATGATTTGTCTGGTGATACTCACTTCCGCAAACCTGCTAATGACATCACATCTCAGCTGGAGATCAACTTTGGAGATCTTGGGCGTCCAGGGCGTGGCCGTGGAGGACCTAGAGGCGGCCGAGGAGGTCGTGGCGCCGCTGGTACCAGACCACCTCGTGAGCGCAGGCCTGACAAGGTATCGCTTTTGTTAGCTTTTTGTGTGTAGAAATGTTGGAACTGAATGGTTTTGACCCGGTAGCCATGGTCGGTTCTAAATCTAGCTAAAATGTGCTGGTTGTTAGGTGAAGTGATGTTCTGTTTTTTTGTGACCAACCCTTGTTTAAATGTAAATTTAAGTGTAATGAGTCGTTGGCAGTGTTAAACACTGCTTGGTACCCGGTTTGAGTTGCACTAGTTCTGGGAACTAGACATGTGGATGGCACAAACTACCAAACTACTCGTACACTAAAAAAACTAAATGTATACCTTTTCTCAGTTCTGGAGTACAGTGCACTTAACTGCCATGATGTGTAGATGCCTCACCCAATGTCAATTTCATTCTAATCCTCTCCTCGCACTCTTATACACACAGGGTGACTGGTCGGGAGGAGTTTTTAAACAGGCTGCAAAAAACAGTTCAGCAGCCATTGCCGTTACAGAATTTATTTTGCACTTCACTGGAATAAAAACAAAACGTACCAAAATTAATTTACAGTTCCATAAAGTGACTCGAGCCTTAAGTTATTTAAGTGTATAAAGTGAGTGAGATTGTGGACACATCAAAATTGGTGCTCTGCATTTAACCCATTCAAGTGAAAGTGCACATACATACAGTGAAGTGAACACCGGAGCAGCCTAAGCCGTGGTGTTCAGCGTCTCGCCCAAGGACACTTAGTTGCAGAACCAGCCATAGGAGGATTGGACACAAGTCCATGTCCCCTCCCACAAGAAAATATGACTTGTTCTACATCAATTTGTTTATTGTTGCCATTTTAGAAACTAGTCACTGCACTCGAGCTAAACACACTGCTAATGATGTAATGAATGCAACCACCACACAGTAAACAAGTTTCACAAATATCTTAAACATCACGGGAATGCAGTGTGCCAGCATCGCAAAACACGTCTATTATTTCACTTTTTAGTGCATTTAAAACCAGTCTATAATTGGACATGTTGGTTTCATACTTTTCTTAAATGCTGCAAGGCACTGATTTTATTAAAATAAACGCTGTCCGTTTAAAATGAATTACAAATAATTAAAACAATTGTAATTTCGCAAGCTGCTTATGGAGCATTGTTTTAATAACCTAAGGTTTTATTTCTTTGACTCATTGTTGGCCTCTCCATGTTCTTTGCAGGCCAGTGGAGTGTCTGTCCCAAATGTGGACGACCCAGAGGCTTTCCCAGCCCTGGCCTAAGCGGCCGATGCCGGTGCCCGGCTCACCCTGGGGGGCTCTTCTCCATGGTTCCTTGTCTACGAGGCTTGCATGCTAACGGATCCTTCAGCAGATGTAATGATGGAAGACTGTCATCAATGCAATTCACCCCTGAGGACTGAATTTTACCTGTTTTAGAAGAAAAAAGGTTGAAAATAAAAAAAAAATGACAAAATAAGGAAGGACTTCTTGCTGTTCTGAGGCTAATTATTGGTTGAGGTTTTGTATTTAGAAATGGTAGCAGGGATGTTTTCATACAGTGTTTCTTTTTTCTTTCTTTTTTTTTCCTTACATGATAAAATGTTCATGGATACTTTTTGTACTGCTGCTTGAAAATATGCATTTCCAAAAGATGAGTATGAAGAGCACACCAGTTTCTTTCATGGTGTTCTTTAGCTTGCTTGCTTTGTGCACACCATGCTTCAAAACAAGGGAGAAATCATTAAGCGTTACTGGTTAGGCTTCCTTTTTTTGCAGGACATATTTGAACATTTAAATTGTTTGTTTCAGAGCCTTCAAGTGCAATCTGAACAAGTTTAGAATTCATGACTAATGCCAAGATGCAGTTTAGACAATTCCGTTGCATTCGCCACTAAAAGTGTCTTCTGAAGAACGAGCACTGTAATGTTTCACTCGGCTGGTAACTCAGGATTACTGTCGCCAACTGTCTAGTGTACAAACGGCAAGTTTACACCGCATTCCTGTTTACTCAAAGGTTCGGGATCCATCTCGCTAGAAATGCTTTCTCTCTGCCCCATTGCTTTACTTTAACCATTGCATAATCGATCTGAAAGGAACACCTTTCTGTTCAGTGTGGAACAGCCGGTCTTGTGATGTGTGAAATCCTCCCCTGCTATTAGACCTCTGTCAATAATTAAAAGTGGTCGATTCATACTGATTTGTTGTGTGACCTTTTAAATGTGGTGGCGTTTGTCAACACCAGTTACCTTATGTCCTACTAAAAAGTACTATTCTTATCTGTTCTAAATTNAATAATTAAAAGTGGTCGATTCATACTGATTTGTTGTGTGACCTTTTAAATGTGGTGGCGTTTGTCAACACCAGTTACCTTATGTCCTACTAAAAAGTACTATTCTTATCTTTTCTAAATTGTGAATTGATGAATACCAACATAACTGGTTCACAATTACTTATTTAATAGTTAAAATGAAGTAGTACATTTTGGATAAATTCTGAAAGCATCCGGTTAAAACAAAGCAGGCACACCAAGTATTGGGCAAAAAGAACATGTCATAATATGTCTAATGGCCTATAAATCTGTATTTCCATCTGAAATGTTTCATACACGTGTTAATGCATGTGAAGGGTCAAGTGCAGTTCAGAAGTTCACTACAATCTATTTTCACTGCATCCAAAGTCAATTTGCCTCCAAAGAAAGACACTTGACCGCCAGGGAAAAATGTGGATTGATCTTCAGTCTCCTCTTCATCCTCTTTACTCATTACACCATGGGTAGAGATGTAATCCACTGTCAGTTCTGACTTCGTGCTGGTGTCTGATGAGCCGGACTCTTGGGAGAAGCTCTTAATGTAGGTGCCGTTGAAGGTGGACGCTTGAGGAACTTCTTCCACCTCCACGTTAATCAGCTCCTCCGTCAAGCTCGAATCATATGGAGGAATGTAGCATTCCATTTCACCCTGTGTGATAGGAACGACAAACATTGTATAACTGATATCAAGTGAGTGAGATCTTTTGTCAAAAAATCATGTCTGGAATCAAACTAATCTTTTTGGCACAAATTTGATCCTATACACTGTCGCGAAGGTGGAGCCAAATTCTCGCCAGACGAGAAGCAAAGAGAAATCTCGCAAGATCTCGTCACCACTATTATTTTTGCATTAAATAAAATGTAAAAACAGTATGTCTTAAGGTGCCACATTAATGAACTTTTACAGCTAATTCAAGAATGTGTCTTTACATCCAGGGAGCATTATAAAACAAATAATACGTCTAAAAACCCTGTCAATCTTCCTGTATCTCACCTGGTTCTTGGCGTACTCCTTTGCCCATTTACTGTTTGCAGGATCTGGAATCTCTCTCGGCCGTAGCAAACCACAACGTAAGAGTCTATAAAGTAACAGGACAATAATACCTTTCATATTCCCAACAAATTACAAATGTTTTATTTTTACCTTCTCTTAATGCAATAGCACAGGCCAAAGATACAAATCAGGCCAAAGACCACAACCATGAAGGGCTTATCTGGAGAATAAAAGACATTTTTGACAAATCCTCACGGTAAAACTTGGTAATTGATGCAATGTGTACTGTGTGTTGGCATGCAGATGGAGAGGTTGCTTCCTCTTGGTCCTTCTCCTTCGTCTGTCCAAGCTGCGACCCACAATGTGTAGCATTTGGTGGGCAAAAGACCCCTAACCACGTACTGTCTGGCTGGAGCCTGCACAACTACAACCAACAGATTAGCAATTACCACTGAAGCGCAGAGAGTATACACTCAAAAATTGTGTGATTTTTATTGTGGCTTGGCTGAAACGTCTGTCTCATGCTAATATGAAAAAGAAGATTCTTACTGTAATTCTCAGTATTAGCCGTCTGTCTGTCCTGCACATAGACTGTGTACTTTGTCAAACAGCCTCTACTGTTCTCTGCAGAGATTTCAGACCAAGTTATCCTCACACTTTCTCTCTCTTTTTCATTTCTTTGGAGAACCGGACCCTGATCTGGAACTGTGGAATACAGGAGTTCATCAAATTGGTTTGGACTGTAGCAATAACAACAGAAGACCACTACTCACATATAGCAGAGTTGTACACCAAAATTAAGTAATTGATACTGTAATATCTGATATATTTCTGTAATATCTCAATAGGTCACATATGAGGAGTTTGAGAATTGTTAACAGTAAAATAATCTGTGCGAAACACAATGTAAACATGCCGTGTGTTGCACAAATGACTGTGAATTGAGAAAAGTGTTGGTATTTTAAATAGTTTTTCTTTACACATTTGTCTTGAAAGGGTGTTAAAAAAACATGTATTTTTGGAAAGAGCAGCATTTTCAAATCAAAAGAATAAATACTACTGTTATGAATTTAGAACATTAACATTTTAAGTGGAGGATAAAAAGTATTTAAATAGTTTATTATTAAAATTTTGCATTTACCACAAATTACAAACAGGTCGCTTAATTCCTAAACGTTAATTTCCTAAAAACCTAATTTCTTAAATTTAACAGTATTACTCAAAAAAGGAACACGTCAATTTGTGTATTAGGTTGGAGAAAAAGGTGGAGAAATGAACAAAAACAGTTGTTAAAATGCTGCTGCTTAATCACACAAAAAAACTAAAAACATGAAAAACAAAAAAGCTAAAGGTATATCACCAACCAGACTGCCATGTAGATATGCTAATTTTCGGAGTCATAATGGGACCAGATGAGTGCATCATCATTGCTACCGCCCCCTGATAACATCTCTCAGGGAGGAAACCTGTGAAGATGGGAAAATAAGTCAACAATTATTTATTTCACAACCCAACTCAAACTTGTAAGATGCTAGACTTATTTTGCCTTAATACGAAAACAAACATGCCTGTAATGTTCACTGTAGTATCCATCACTCTGAACCATTGAATTCCTTCAATGTCCCCAAACGGATACCAAAAAACTACATACTCTGCTTTTTTGCCCGCACTTGCCATGTTTGACCAGAAGAGGGCAACACTATGATTGCTCAAGCGTTTGTAAGACATAGTGTCAGAAACCACACCTACAAAAAATATTTCATTTTAATATTCTGACCATGTTTATTAAGTTACTAAAGACATTGTTGCTAACAGTGTGAGCACAAATAGACTTACGTGGAGGATACAGAGCAACAAAATGGTCTGGAGATTGACCCACTGCATTAACTCCAGACACTGACACAGAACAGTTCGACTGTCCACAGCAAACACTTTGATTTCGGCTCGACGTGCTGATTGAGACCGTCTTCTTCTTTTTCTCCAGAAGAGTTACGTTATAGTGTGTGATATGTCCTTTAGCATCGGAGAAATGTAGGCTCTAATTTGAAAACACATAAATAATATTTAAACTAAACAATATTATGCCAATGTAACTTTTACATACTACTAAATTGCTAAGGCGTTATTCAATATTATGCAAATTTTTCTTAATTTCCTTTAAAAACCTGCCAAGAGTGTGATTCTTAAATCCACTGTTTCCTTTAAGTTGTTACTTAATTTCTTATTGTAAACTGAAACTATCTTTTGGTTTCAGACTGACACTTTGTTTGGGAAGATGCCGTTCACACAGTTTTGTGTTTGTGGTTTGACCTTTAACTGTCTGTGTGACCAAAGTGAGATGATTTGACGACATGTCCATGTCCAAAGCCAAACGTCTACCTTTTTTATTTCGCTGCACCATTGTGTAATGACAAGGAAGGTTATCTTACATTATCTTAATCACTAGAAAATAAAATGTCCTCTTAACGTAAAAAAAAGGGTTACTTGCCTTCCAAAATATTCTGAAACACTTGCTGGACTGAGAGCGACGGGGTTCATAGAGATACCACACATCAACCACCTTTGCTGGTGCTGGAGACAAATATAAAATTATGGTTTAGAAATATTCTCTTACGAGTAGTTTATAGAGGCTTTCTGGATTTATGGCCACAAAGCTGGACATACAGACTTATACATTCACTCAAAATGGGCGATTATACATTTTCAAATTTCTAAAATTAAGTGTTTGGATTAACTAATAATGAATTAATAAATTCTAGTTTAAGTTCATTGCATTTGTAAAGCGCTTTTCACAGTTACAGACTATATCAAAGTCGCTGTGTGAAAATGTAAGTGGGAGATTGTTACATTTTGTTCATTGTTCATGGGTGTTAAGAGTTTGACTATGACCAGCGAGGAAGCAACATATGCAACAGTGGCCAGGTAAAAAAAAAAAACCCTGTGGGGGAACTCGACCCTCTGATCGTGCCAGTCTCCTCTGGCATTCTAACACTACAAAGCCATTGCCACGGTGACTAACATAACAGAGATCTTACTGTACACAAACAAATGCAATAATCAAGCAAAGCTAAAAACTCATTAAAAAAAGAATGAACATAATGAATATATGAACGAATTACAGGAAAAAAAACTGCTTCCCCAAACTCCTTATCTAATTTTTGTTTCCCCTTGTGGAACATTTCAGCATGTTCTTCAACACCTGCAAAGTGCTGAAACAGTTTTACGTCAATAGTCGCCTTATCTGACACCATCACAGTTCTGTTCATACACTCCTTTTCACAACATGTTTAACAACTATTCATGTCAACCCCTTAATGAACAAAAGCTAACCTGTTAGTTTCTGCACAAACTGTTCCTTTCACATTCTACATTCCACATTCTAGTTTTTAAAAACATGGACTTTAATTTATTTTTAATGTTTTAATGATGTGTAGAACCACTTGCATTTCTTACTTTCTTCTGTGGTTTTTGCTTTCTCTGCTGGACTCCAGTCACTCCACAGACCCACGGTCCGGTTTATTTTCCTCCTAATCTGGAAGTTGTACATGGTGTATGGCTGCAGAGAGGTTATCTTCAAGACCCCTTCTCCATTTGCCTTTAAGCAGAGAAGTTCTTAAAAAATGTCGCAACACAAATTAAAATCTAGATTTTTCCTTAAAGATCAGAAGTCTTTATTTTTAACTGAAAAGTTGCATGTTGCATGCATACTAGTTTTTCCAGTCCAAAATCTTTCCAAAAATATTTTATTTTGATCAAATGTGCAGCAAAAGAGAATACAGTAATTGGATTCAACAAAAACGAGTTTGCGACTAAGTCTTTCCCTTAATCTGCACTTAGACTATGTCACATTTCCTTTTACTGCAGCTTTCACATGAGGTTCAACCATTGGAGAACCGTCTCTAGAAATTGTCACAAGAAAACTTCCATCCATCCATTTTTTTGACCACTTTTGCATCGCAGGTGACTAGCAATCACAGAGCAGGACACACAAACATTCACATTCTCACTCTACCTACAGACAATTATTAATTTAACAATTAAACATATTTAAACCATTTAAAACAAAAACTACCAAGGAATAAGTCAGCAATTTGTTTTCTTTCTAATAAGAAAGATAGAAAACAAAACCGTTTCTTGACATTTCTTGTTCAGGTTTAAATCATCTTGGAGGGTTTGTGGTACATGACCAGTCATTTGGGTTTTGATGGGTTAGTCAAGCTCTTTGCAGATACACACCTATACCATACTGCAGGTCTAATGTGAAATAGCTTCACAGGGCTTGTCAACACATATTTTCTAAACCTGTATTTTTGCGACTCTCGCGTATTTATAAACCTTATTACCTGTAGTTTGGTCCAGGCACCATCATTTTCTCCGTACTGGACCTGCACTAAATGCATCCTGTGAATGTTTGTATTTAGGTGGCACCATCGAGATGAGCAGTTCACCCTACTGATTTTAGGTCTTGCAGGTTTCACTGTTCACAAAAAAGTGAGGATTTAGACATATTCTTTTTCATATATTTTTTATTTATTTAAAAAAATTTAAGAATTTAGATTTAATTCTGAAATATGCAAATCTATAACAATAACATATATGTAGTATATAGATAAATATGTTCTAAAATATATATTTCAGATAATCTATTCAAGACCATTTAGAAATATCAAACACATTTTTTTTATTCAAAAATGGGCATCTTAGTTAACAAGTTCAAGTTCTGAGCATTTGTAAGGCGCTTTTCACAGTTTTAAATGTCTCAAAGCGCACAAAACACCGGGATAAGATAAATTACTACAGATTTAATGAATTCTGCAAGGTTTCATTACCTGTTTCTGATGCCCCCCTTAACTCTAACTTCAAATTAAAAGTTACTGTTATTTTGAACTACTGAATTAAACTACAAGTCATTTTTTGATTTCTATTAGCATCCGTGGTATAAACTGACTAAGTGGACTTTTTAAAATAGATTTACTGTGAGTTTTTTTCTCACCCATGTCGTTGACATTGAAGGTATGAGGACCTGAGGATACTTCGCCCAGGCTGTTAGAGATGTTTACAGTGACCGTGAGGTTTATTGTGGGTCTTACAATTGGGAACGTAGCTGAACAAAGACCTGTGCTGCTCAGGATTCCCTTATAAGTGAGACATGGGTCACTTTCAACCCTAAAATTAAAACCGGGTGAGCATATTCTCTTTTTGTAGGACCTGTATAGCATTCTCTTTGTAAAGGAGATCTGAGAAGTTTTTTTTTACTTACTGTAAGTGATATTTGGTCGGAATGTTAGTATTCCTTCCTGCTGTCCAGGTGCAGTTGACATTACCGAGTTCTGTTTCTCGGACACAGGTCAGGTTTTGAGGAACGTCTGGAGGGTCTGAAAAACAAATCATGACACAATGTTATTTATTTACGCTTTTATTGCAATGGTTTACACTGTTGATGAGCACTTTGATGAATATGACAAAATTGCACAGTATTATAGTAAAGTTATGGATCAAAGCTCATGCTTTTCTGGGAATCCAAACCACAATGGTGCTTTTTTGCTAATCAAGTTTTAATATTCAGCCTTAATATTCACACTTTATGAAAAACATGAAGACGCTTTGATTTAGCATTTTATCTAGACTCAATGTGTGTGATTATGCGTGACATATTCTAGTTAAAATGTTTACTTTCTAATATACATTGTTTACCGAGATTTTAAAAGCAGAATTTGAAATTAGAAAAACTAGATTTGAAATTACAATTTAAGTTAAAAATACAACTTCATTGTTCCAATAGAAAAGTCAGTGCTTACATCCTGGAGTGATGTCAATGCCACAGGGATCCTGATTATTGTTGCATCTGCAGAGGAATGTGCTGGGCTTTGTTAAATTATGAAAATGCTTTGACACCTCATTGGGTTGGTTTTGATCTGTTTTGTAAATAAGTGTGTTATCCTGGAACATATACTTAACACAGTTATTCTTAAAACTACACCGGATATTTAAGCTGGAACCAAAAAGGATTTCATTGCCTCTGCTTGAATTTACAGTGCACACAGAATCTGCAGGAATAACGATAAAAAGTATATTAACATCACATTGTTTTATTACAGCTATAACATACATTTGCTATAACGAATATGTAATTTAACGAAACATTCACTCAATGTGAAAACACTTTAAAACGGTTTAAAAAAAGAAAAGCAAACTGTACTTTATGACGATACCTCCACGTGCACATTCTGCCATGATGAGGAGGAAAATAACCAAAAGCGTCAGCGCACATTCTGGAGACATGAAGCTCAATACAGCCGCTCTATGAAACCCGACAGACCTGCTGCGAATAAGTGTAAATAATATACATTCAATGTCTTCGTTTTATACATCACAAAACAGTTTAAAATCCGCGTTAAGCGTACATGCAGTCGACCACAATCAGCAAAACTATTAGTTTAACCAAAACAGCAAGTTCCCGTTTCACTTCTATATTGAGAAATTCTATCAACAAGCAGCAACATTTACTTTCAAATAAGTCCACACTTACACCAAGCCATTTGGATCCAAATGTTTGGTTTTGTCATTAGTTCAAGCGTTGGTTTTAATCAGACGACAGTGTCCCAAATGAAGAGAAGAACTGAGAGCGCGCGCGTCAATTACGTCAGAAGCGTGTACACGTTAGAGCAGGGAGCGCGCATTAACCCCCCCC
>SOMO01000007.1:267532-283180 GCA_028128575.1 Paedocypris carbunculus | reverse complement strand
TGTGTGTGTGTGTGTCTCTGTGTGTGTGTGTGTGTGTGTGTATGTGTGTGCGCGTGCGTGCGTGTGTGTGATATGAACATAATAAAATGTCCCATTTATTTAGATGCACTCCCACTACTTGCATTATACTTCCTATTGAAGAAGATTAAATGTACAAAAATAGCAGATTTTGATACTTACTCAATTCGTTTGAATAAACTTGAACCAATGCATGGTTTGAAATACCATGTCTGTATTCTACATACAAAGAAATTTTATATAGAACACCAGCGTCCATATCTGCAAAAAAACAGTAGGTTCAGCTTTCTTCCTGCAGGCCTTTTTTATATTACTTATGTTGTTTTGTTTGAATGAACCTTAACTGCTTTTACCTTCCAGACTGGTGCAGTTGAGGTTTTTTCCCAGTTTCCTCCAACGTAAATCAACTGATTTTTGTTGCCACTGGACTACAAACCCCAGAATGCCTTCAAAGCCCGAAATGTTCCGAGACAAGTTCCAGCATAGACAAACACTGCCCTCTGCTGGCGTATCTAGACGAGTTATAAATGGAGGCGGGTCACCTGAGGGATACAATAATTAACGATTATGCAAATGTGTATGTATATAGATAAATAGAGATGTGCGTGCGTGTGACTAACCTGATGAAGTCAAGCTCACAGAAGCGGGTGGAGAGACCCCGCCTGACGTCACAGCGCTGACTGTGACCACAGACCCTTCTGAAGGCAGCTGAAGCATGTGACGAGTCTCGCGAGCTGTGCAGTTCACTTCCTGAATCTGGTGTTCGACTTCATATAACAACCTGTATCCTAACAACGTTCCACTGCCGTGTTCTGGTGTATAAGGCTAGAAATAATAACAATGTTCATTTTTTTATGTCATTGCCCTGTATGCTAAATGTACTTCTGTTCTGCACAACGTATTTCGTCGTGCGTTAATCCGTTGAAGGGTTAATTTAGATTTAATTATTGCACCTGTAGGGGGCGTTTTACCTTCCATAACACTGTCACATTCTGAAGTCCGTAAAAGTTGCTTCTCTTGATACGGCGCCACACATCAAGTTTATTCGTAGGAACTACAACATAAAAAAAGCAGTAATACTAACAACAACAACAACAATAATAATAATACACTTTTTTGAAGTATATTTGATCAGTAGCGGTTTTACTGTTTCTAATGAAATCAAAACCAAATACTGTACTGTAGACCCCAACTGTTAGATAAAATGGAAAATATAGATTGAATTGATACATATTGCATACATATAATATATATATATATACATATAAATACATAAATAAATAAATAAAATACACACAAATAGTTTATAATAAAGTAAAATATACTTTACATTTAAACTACCTTTTCCAGGGCTGGTTAGATTGAAGATGTTGCTCCACAAACTGCAGTTTGCTGAACAATAACACACTCTTAGATTGAACTGATACGGCATCAGTGTGTCCAGCTCGTCCTGGAGCATAATGATTCCACGTTCAACCAGTCCAACTTTGCCTTCTTTCTGATTAAATATAGGTAATATAGAGCTCAGTATGAACTTTTCTACCGTGTTTTGTGAATACTCTTGTGGTGGATATCTATCTCACCCAGACTGAGGAAGCATGTGCTCTTCTGAACCTCACACTTGGCCTCACAGAACTGTCTAAGAACTTGCAGTGTACTTCAGGATAAAGCGAGGCATTTGGGAATGAGATTTTTTGTATTTCTGGAGTTCTAGGAATAACTGACAGGGAAAGATTTGGTCATTTCATCAATAAGAAATAATATTTAGAACTAGTCTATATGACAGCGCAGGAGTACTCACCACTGCCCCAGACTGAGAAGCTTGAAACATTATGAGATTTTCCCAATGCATTGGATCCATTCACATTGACTGTATATGTCATGGCCTCATTAAAAACAGAAAGTGGAATGGTGATATGACGTTCTTTTGTCATATCGTATTGTAGAAACTCTGATGTGCCATTGCTGTAGATGAAAGAGAAGCAAAATTTAAGTCTGAGAAATGTATTTAAATTATTATTATTGTTATTATTATGGTACAATTCATGGAATTCTATTTAATTAATGAGACTTGATTTATATTGTATTGCGTGTGTAGTTTTGCGTGTGTAATGCATATTGCGTGTGTAATGCCCATTCTGAATATATCTTCTTTTTATTATTTATTGATCGTTTAACTATATTTACTTACCTGAAAGTTATAGTGTAGTTTGTAGGTAAATATGTTTCCCTAGTGCCAGTCAAATAACATTCAACGCTCTTTGAATTTTGGAATGAGATACAGTGGAATGTTGGATTTTCTGGAAGATCTAAAGCACAATTTCTTCTAAATACAATACTAAAGTGAAAAAGATGAAAAAAAATAACAATAATTGCATGTGCGTACACGCACGCACGCACGCACGCACACACACACACACACACACACACACACACACACACACACATTAGGGAATATATATTGCTGACTCTGCACTATATAATACAGTACACTTTCAAATTCAAAATCAAATTAAAATTCATATTCAAACTTACAGCCAGCCTTGATATCCTTGCCACACAGAACATCCCATCTATTGTTTTTCTTTGTCAGGCAGAGCAGATAGGAATTCGGCTGATCGATGAGTATTTGAGTTGTGATTTCAGAGCAATTATTTCTTTCATAAACAAGCTGTTTATTGTAGTGAATGCCAAAGTGTTGGTTGCAATGATCTGTGTCTGATTGACAGCGAACAGTCAGTTTGGAGTTAATGCGGACAATATCTGACTGGACTGTTATCTTTCCAGTACAAAGAACTTCATAGCAGGCTAAAAACCACACCAAAAAAATAAATCAGTTATGTTCCAGTTATATATTATGACTTATGTATATTTGAAAATACATTAATGACTTCATCACTCACCACATATTTTGCTTCTGAAAAGGAGGAAGATGAAAATATTCCAGGCTTTAGTGATTAGATTTTGTTCCATTTTCATCTTGATGTGTGTGGAGAATTGTTAATGAAGAGATAAATGAAGAGAATTGTTTGCCCTGACATTGCATTTAGAATTGTCACATTTTCAGGTTTCAAAAGGCCTTACTGTAGGAAATAAAACAAAGTCTCAACTGCCTTCTTCAGCAGCAACTTTAACCTTGATAAAAACACTAAAAAGAGGTCACACAAGAATCTTACCAGTAATTGACATGCTTGAGAAGTGTTTACTGTCAGCACAATCCCTTTTTGTCTACGATGGTTTTTTCTGCATGTCTTTTAAGGAACAATGACCTAGATGTGTGGTATCTAATCTCCGTTCTGAAACTCAGAGAGACAATGTTCAGTACATCAGCTTTTTAAAATTCATGTTTACAGCGAGAAAATGTTTAGGTTTTATAGTTAACGAGACAAAAAGAAGATCAGAACTTAGATTATTCATCTCCTCAACTGTGAAATTGGAAGAAAAATGTTGTTGACAAACAGGAATATCAATGATATTGTCCAAGATAATGATACAAAAAAAATCAATGTTGACAAACAGGAATAGAGGAATCAATCTATAATCGTCAATTCCCGAGAGGCGTTTGTATTGACATATACAGTAAAACACAATGAAGATGACAAAAAACAATAAAGATCTTATACCTTAAGAGTTTGGAACCCTGATGCAAGCAGTGGTGTCTGTTTTTGTTCCCCCGGCACATGTTCGCCGTGTGAAACGCCACAACTGAGCAAATGAATGCACCAGATTTTTGACACCAACTTTCCATCATTGTTTTAAAAGTCTTTCTGGGGGAAATCCCACAAATATAAAGACCCTTTGAAATACAATGAGTGAACTTTTGCTTATCAGCAGATATACTTGATTATAATCAATAATAAAAATGGTGTAAAATTAGAAACATGGTATTTATAATAGAATAAAAAATGTGCACCTGTCCCACATTTACAGTTTGTGTGAAACTGGCACATTTAAAACACACAGTGTGATGTTCAGCAGGCGTTTTTAATAGCTATGGAGCTGGTGCCAGCAACATTATGTGAGGCTGGTTTGATTTGATTTGTAGGGAATGCAGGATTGTTTTAACGCCTGACTTTAATTTAATTCACTTTGTGTCAGGTACTTCTTTCTGGGTCTGGTGACCCTTTCTACCGCGAGCGGATTAATGATGAATCTTAGCCGTTCCCGAAGCTCTTAAATTGAAATAAAACACTTCAACACAGAGTTGGTAGAATCAAAGGTTTTCTGATTTCTGAAGAATGCCTCAAAACCTCGAACCGCTGGGATCGAATTTACTGAGATGCTCTCAGAGTTTTGGACATCGTAGTTCTGCCTGCATTCTTCAGAAAGCACTAATATTTATTGAAGATAGATAAGGAGTCACGAGTTACTTCATTTGCATACCACGTCATTTCTTGAGATACGGCTTAAAAGTCAAGGTTACTTTGGGCGGACAAAACACAGTGGTTTCATTCATTAGAATGTGAAGATTTACGGTCTGGCTCTTGCTTCACGTTGCAGTTCAACATAAGGCCTTTACATACAGATTTTACTCAAAGAGTACCTTTGTTCAAATACGAACAGATCATGATGATATGCAATTTTTCACTCATGTGAAAACATAGTAAACACAGTAAATGTTAATTAATGCATTTTAAGCTTAACAAACTCCAACACTTTGGAAAAAAATCTACATTTGCATTATTGTGTAATGTCAAAATTACGGAAGGGAAAAAGGTAAAACATTTATTAAAGCCACCTATAATTTATAGAGGAATTCTATAATTTCCATTGTTTTAAATCCCTCATTTTCAATCATTTGCTACTAATTATATTCAATGATATAAATACAAAACCATTAGTAAAATTATTAGTAAATTGTATTAAGTACTTAAACTTAGTACTTTATTATAGAGGCTTATGTTGTAAATACATAAACATGAATATTAGTTATATTTGTGTATGATATAGATATTAATGTTAATATGTGTGATTTTGAATTACTGTAGCTGCAAATACTTTTGTTGAGAAAATTGGAGTCTTTGTTTTACTCATCAACGTTTATCACAAAGGTTTGTCGTGTATAACAATTACTCATATACTTTGTATAATAAAGCGTACAAAAACTCCCTGCAATTGAAATTATTGTTACAGTTCATTTTGTGTTTCAAAAGCAATAAATACACTCAATATTAAGAAAATAAATGGTATCTAAAACATTACATGTAAAAGGAAAGAGATAAAAAAGGCGTCATTCGCCTTACTCAAAACTACAATCAAACGACGAACGTCACTTGTGGTTCTCTGATCTCAATCTTCTGCTGGAAAGATTTGACACTTGCTGCTTTGATCAACCCACAGATTCAAAAATATTCTATTCAGTATGATTTAATGATAAAGAAAGAAAACTTAAAATACATTATAAAATGAAATAATAAATGTTGTGTACATATTTTAACAAGTCTATAAGATAATCAACTAGTTAATATTCCATTGTGACATAGATAAATGCAATTTACCAAATAGTTACCAAAATGAAGCAGAGACAAGAAGAGTAAGGGCAGAAAGTAATAATTCTTAATCTTAGCTTTTCCGCATATTGTAAGACACACACACACACACACACACACACACACACACACACACACACACACACACACACACACATTTAGCATTAAAAGAGGTCTTATGGCTCGTTGTTCAGACCGTTATTCTCATCAATTGCACAGAGACCATTCCATACATCTGCTTTTTTGATGAAGGGAACAAGAGTGACAACTGAGGGAGAGAAGAAGAGGATGCAGTGTCTAGACCTGATTTTGCATTCACAGGTATGTGGTGATTCAGATGTAAATAGGGGTGGACTGTAGCGCAGGAAGCTCATTGTTTTCCACGATGAAGGATGTTTGGCTTTCAGCTTCGCACTGAGTTAGAAATTTGGCTTTGTTTTCTTCTCCAATCCATTACATTAGAATTTACAACCCCTCGGACTAGAACTTCACAAGACAATGGCCAAAGAAATTGTGTGGAAGAGCTGAAAGGAGAGTTTCTTAAATAATCCTGCTGACATCCGGCAAATTAGATATTTTAGATGCTGAGACTAATAGAATAGAATAAAATAGAATAGAATTGAAAAAAATGTACCGTGCCATTGTATCACATATGTTTTTCTCTTACCCCTGAAATTAGGCTTATGCTTTAATTTGGCATGAACTATTGTAAAAATGTGGGAAAAAATTTATGGAATGTCATTTTTGCTCTTCTTGATATAGAAGTGCATTACACAAAATGTAAGCATTTCTTATTTCAAATACAGTATGCTTTATCTCAGAGAATAATAGCTTTGTCCTGGTTACTGTTGTTTGAGAGGAAAATGTTACTACCTTAAAAAATGATGAAAATGAAAGACATCAAATTAAGACATAAAATGAATTATTATAAAATAACGATAGGATTTAATATTCCACGTTTTTCTTTCTGCACTGAACTGAGTATATATATTGATGCACAGTTTAGCTTGGCTAAATGTCGCCATAGCTTTTTCCCACCACGTTCCTTCGGGGCTCCGCACATTTACATTTGCTCTAAAACAAATTATTTATTGTTAAGGACTTGACCGTTTTGCATACGTCGCCGAGGAAACGAAAATCGCTTCCCGCTCTCTGCCGCAGGGTGGCGGTATTACGCGTGAAAGACGGAGCGAAAACATGGCGGAAGTTTGGGGACGTTAACGTGTGGGGGAAGAAAGGCGCTACGTTTGGAATGAAGAAATGTGATTGTGAGTAGAGGAATGTAGCCGAGGGTATGGCGGACCAGACACTAACGGTACTCATCAAGCTCGCCGCAGCGGCTTTTTACGGTATCAGCTCTTTCCTTATAGTTGTTATAAACAAGAGCGTTCTGACCAATTACAGGTAAGTCGATTTTCACTGGTGATGTGTTCGCTAAATCCCTAAAGTCTAGGTTGTTTTTAGAATGTGCATTAGTGGCATTCGTCTGCTTAAAGTTATTAGAAGCGTATAGTTCAAATGACAGTAAATATGGTATAGAAGAGCGTGCAATTTATGGGATCGGTGAGACATTTTTTTAAACAGACTGGTCATGTCTTTGAAACTCAAATAAAAGTACTTTAATGGAAAAAGTAAATAATCTTTGTGTAAACAAGAAACATATGCCAATGTCATGATGTGTATAGGTAGATTTCTTGACGCAGCCATCTGTAAAATGTAAATATTGCTCCCTCTCTAAATACCAGAATTACACTGATCTTTCCTTTATGGCTGTGCACATTTGAAGGTTTTTAAATGTATAAATAACAATTGATAATGGCATGGGGTAGTTTGCTTCACCCACATTTCTCTTTGAACAGGTTTCCTTCCTCAATATGTGTCGGAATTGGTCAGGTTGGTGACATTTTCAAAGTAGTTAATGTTTGAAACTTGTTAATTAATGGACATGCGGGAAAAGTAAAGCGTGACTTTCACCCACAGATGTTGGCGACGGTGCTCGTGCTGCGGGTGGCAAAGGCCTTCAGGTTCATCACTTTCCCTGAGTTTGATGGGAGTATTCCTAGAAAGGTGATGTAAACTCAATGCAGACTCTTGGCAAATTCTACAAAGTATTTGTATTTCAAACTTTTTTTTTTTGCTATTGTGCAGGTCTAGCTTATACTTGCCGTGAATTTTTTCCTTTTTTCTTTGTAATTAACAGGCGTTTCCACTACCTCTCCTTTATGTTGGAAATCAAATAACGGGACTTTTTGGAACGAAACGACTCAAGTACTTTTGGCTGAATAAAAGCATTGTGTTTTTATGATACCAACTCGTCACATGTTTAACGGCTCTGCTCTTCTTTCAGCCTTCCAATGTTTACAGTCCTGAGAAGGTTTTCTATTCTCTTCACAATGCTTGCAGAGGGTTTCTTGTTAAAGTACGTTTTTCTTGTTTTTTTTAGTACTCTGATTTTGCATCTAAAATGGAATGCTAACAAAACTTTATGCTTTTCTACAGGAAGAAATTCTCTCTACCGGTTCAACTGACAGTATTTACAATGATTCTTGGGGCCTTTGTAGCTGCAAGGTAAATATGTTTACTAAAATGCAGATGATCTGGCATTTGTTTTTGAAGTTTTTTTTTTTTAACTGATAGTTTGGCCTGCAAAAGGTCAGCCAGACAGTTTTTTTTTTTAATGCAATGCTTTCTTTAAGTGCATGAGGTTGAGTTGCTGGAAAATATTGTTGTACACAACTTTTGTGTAATTGTAAGACAACAAACAAATGAATAAAGTGCAAGTTTTGGTGTTCTAGCCAGTTATGAATCTTTTGAAAATAATAATTCTGATACAGTGCATTTCTAATTAGTCACTTATTTACAAATGTATTTAGAAGTTAAACAAAAATCTCTAAGTGACTGTTGGTGGAAACTACTTATAGTAACTTTTAGTTTTTTTCATATATAGCTGCATATAGAAGTTGTATATTTTCATTGATAATTTATGTTATTAGGCTTTGTTATTTTGTATTTTTTTCTGTTTTGCGTTACAGTGCAGATTTGGCCTTTGACCTGCAGGGGTATGTGTTAATTTTGATGAACGACGTCTTAACTGCTGCCAATGGGGCTTTTGTGAAACAGAAACTTGATTCTAAGGTAGGAAAACTATACATGAGGTTATGAGGTAAATATTTACTATCATGTCAATAAAGAAAGAAATCATCCTGGAAATATGGAACTGAAGCTTTATGAGCAGTCTGACCCGGTTCATTCATTTTTAAACTTAATTTCCTTTTTATAATGTTTTTTAAATTGTTTCCTTTTCTAAGACACGCAAATGTTTTTATTTCTGCTTTAACATGAATATTTTTGATCTGAAAAAGTCTGTATCAATTGGATAGAACATTTTCCAGTTTTCAAGTTTAATGTTATTCATATATTTGTTCTGGGTCAGGTTTTACTTGTTCAATGATGGATAGCATTGCTTAGAATTTTATCTTTTTATCTTGATCTTAATCTTCAATTTCAATCTTAACCTTTCCCAAGATGTTACACTATTAAACTTCTGCTTGTATTTTAACCTGTTAATTACAACTTTTGTGAAACATAGCATTACACTTCAGCTGACCACATGATTAAACCCGTCTCAACCTTTTTGCTGTTTGCCCATTTTTACTCAGCTTTTACAAATGTTTGATGCTTAGACGATAGACGTGTGAAAACAGGAAGCATTCATGTGGTTGTGAAAGGACTTATGGTTTTAGATTGGTTCTCGCACGTCAATTCTTTGGAAATTGCATCACCTAATTCAGAACAAGGTCTTGCATCCTTTTCATAGCGACTCTTGAGAAAATGTTCTTAATATAATTGGCTTGATTTTGGAACAAATCTACTTTTGACTTGATGTGTGTTTGTGACAGTAACACACTGTCAGCATAAAGAACAGCATCGGAAGAAAAAAGGAAACACAAAGGTCGCAAGCTATTAAACTTCAGTTCCTGAAGTGAGAGTATTTTGGTGTTGTTTGGCCTGACCTCTAATTTGGTACGGCAACACGAGTAGCATTTATTGCGTTACTCTACTGACTAAAATAAGAGGTCATGTGTGTTCTATTTGGAGCTTCCTGAAGCAAATGGAGATTTATAGCAGGCATTTTTCATCTAGCCACATGAACTGTAACTGCGCCTCATGGAAAGGCTTTTCTGCCGCTCTCAAACATCCCTTTAAAGAATTTGCACAATCACTCATGAAGCGAGAGCCCTGGCTTCCTGCTGGTTTGCATACCATCAGCCAGAGAGCGGCTGCTTCTCTCATCTTTCCCTTTGGTTTATTTGTTATTTTTCTACCTGTTCTTTAGGAATTGGGAAAGTATGGCCTGCTGTACTACAACGCTTTATTTATGATTCTTCCCACGCTGCTTTTGGCACACGTCACGGGAGATATGGATAAGGTAAGAAGGCTTTATGGCTAAACGGTCCATTCTAATTATTTTGGAATGAAATAGTCTGGCCATTTAGAATCAATACTATGCAAATGACTCTATACAATTATTTGTCGTTCTCTAGACAGCAAAGTCATAAATTTCAACATGTCTGTTCATGCTCGGCGCAAAAAATGGCAGCCGGTTTTTTACTTTCCCACAACCTAGTGTTTTTTGAGTAAGAAGCGTCAGCACAAGGCTGGGTTGTTTGCAAGGTTATGACGAGGAGCCGGGCTCCGTGAAAGCCTGGTTTTATTGAGCTCCGTGTGTTCACAGGGAGGCCCCAGTTTATTTGGCAGGCGCTGGTTCAGGGAGCAGTAAGGACAGGAGGCAGTGTGTCTCGTGCACAAAGCCATCATTATACCACACAGCGTAACATGCTGGAGTCAAAGTTGTGGCGTATGGGTGTTACATTGGGAATAGGACCTGCATTTATTTTACATGTATTATCATATATACTCTGTGTGTGTGTGTGTGTGTGTGTGTGTATAAATATATACACACACACACAGTGTATACATGTACACCCTAAAACATCTAGTAGAAGGCTTAGAAACTAAGGTAAATTTATACAGGTGATATATACACGTGTGACAGACTGCTCTATCACACCCTGTGTCTTTTGGCGTGGACGGACACATTTGACCCTTCGTTGTAACAGCCGGAACTATTTTACACTTGCTCTGAGCAAGTGTCTGACCACCAGTTACCGTAGTTGAATTATACAACACCGCACACTAGTAGAAGTCCACCATAGCGGAAAAGTTTAAATTTAGAAAGCCATGGCCTTCTAATAGAGATTTTGTGGTTATACATGCACATTTATCCCATTCTTTAATCACATTTATATGGCTTTCTCTGGGATTTGTCAGCGGTTCCACTGATGTGGCATGTGGCATTTCCTGATGTACAAATTTGCTTTTAATTACTGTTCAGAGAGACACATTTTGTGAATCTTTACAATAAGGATTCAGTAAATACTGTACCATTTGTGTTGCTCACAAGTCGTTTAATGTTTTCTCCACAGGCTTTTGAATATGATGGTTGGTCAGATGCTCTTTTTGTTGGTCAATTTGCCCTTTCTTGTATAATGGGGTAAGTTATAAAGTTACGCCTGGTATTTTTGAGCTTCTGACACACATTGTAATATGTGTATGTTTCTTTTTCTTTGTAGATTTATTTTAATGTACTCCACAGTACTTTGCACTCAGTATAACTCTCCGCTAACTACTTCTATTGTTGGCTGCCTAAAAGTAGGTGAAAAATACAGACTTTTTTCTGACCTTTGTTGTTGTTAAGGCATTGTTGTTTTATTTTTTGTTTTTATTTCTTTTCTAGAATATATTAGTGACTTATATTGGGATGGTGTTTGGAGGGGATTACATTTTCTCATGGACTAACTTCATTGGCCTGAACATCAGGTATGAAGTGATGTCATCTCAGTTTAAAGCAGATGTGATATTATAGTTGTAATAATTGTATGTGTTTCTTTCAGTATTGCTGGCAGTCTGGTGTATTCCTACATCACCTTTACTGAAGAGCAGACAACTAAGCAGAGTGAGAACACAAGCAAACTAGAAGTCAAAGGGAAAGTGGCCGTATGACCTTGTTTTATCTGTGAATGTTTTAGAAGTCACAACTTGTGTCTTTTTGTGACATGAAGACTGTTGCTGATATGTGAAATAATCTTTACACAAATGCTTTTTTAACTGGTAACTTGAAGAGAAAGGATCTCTTTAAGCAGAGCCTGTGTTCTGGTCTTGTCTTGTCCAGATGTGTTGAACCGTCACCACAATTGAAGAATAATGACTGTCATTGATGTGACACCTGTTGTTACAGTTTAACAAATGCCTTTAAAATGCTTTTGAACTTGTTAAAAAAGATACTATTTATTTTTGTTTGTTTGTTATTTGTCACTTTTGTAAGTTTGTTTTTATTGTTGTGTAAAGTTTTGATATTAAGTAATTATTAAAAGGGAGTTGTGTTTAAAAAAAAAAAGTAATAGTTCTAATGTTTTGGTGATTAAAGAACCAACACATATTGAACCTTTTAGGTTTTCATTCTTCAAAACTTGATTGAGATATGATTGTATTTCATTATGCATAAAGTATGAGAATACAAGTTGATTTATTTTTATAAGTATCTTTAAAGAAAAGCTAGTCCAATTAACATTTTTTTTAGTCTGTAAACGTTTTTTAATTGGATATTTTATATAAGCTCCTTATGTACTGCCTTTGCATTTGTCTCTTTTGTACTTGGTACTTGGATGCAGTAACTTCATAGATTTATACGGATTAAATTATAGTTGTTAATGGGATGCATTGTAGTGTTGCACTTTAACGTTTACCGTAGCTTCACTATGTTTTTATTTGTTTTTTTTTCCAATAGCTTTGTTGCTGTAAATATTTGGATATTTCCCTGTAATGTCATAATGTTTTTATTGAGTTTAAATTAAACTATGTCTGCAATGTGCAGTGACTTTGTGTACCTACTTCTAAATACCTCAAGCATTGAATTGGTTTTGTTTTCTGATATTAACCAATATACATATTTACCTATTGGAATAAAAAAAAAAAAACATTAAATAAAATATACTACATAAAAAACCATGTGTTATGTTAATGGAAAGAGCAACGAAAAACGAAGCACGTTATTAAAAATGGTTTTATTCGAAATGTCGTTTTATTCGAGAAATGTCTGTCAATTCTGCTGCAGGAAATCTGGACTTTTAATTTGCCTCGGGATTCGCAGCGCCGTGCCACTTACGCTGTTTTTTAGAATTGTAAACAATCATCATTGCTGGCTTCACATAATTTGAAGCAACCATGGCGGAGGTAGGAGAAAGCTTACACAATAAATAAGTAAAATTATTGTTCTGTTAGTGCATTCTTAGTGTAGTTGTTTTTAGTTTTTCTCTCAATCTTTTCTTGGGAGTATTTTTGTTACGTTTAGCCGTGAATAATTTTCAAGCAGTTAGCGCGCCTAATTTGAACGCGTTAGCAGCTAGCAGCTAACTTGTTGCCTGCTCACCGTTTAGTTTGTCTTTTAAGTTTATTGTTAAACCATAGCGATACAGCTATTAATTATCTTACTGGTTTTTCAGTAGCAGCTGTTTTCGGTGTGTGTTTGCTCGTTTGGTCACCTAATTGTAGGGAATATTGAAATATGATGCAGACATAATGTTGTATTTTATTGTATTGTATAATATTGTACATAATGTTTTTTTTTCTCAGCCTACTTTGAATGGTTCAAGCTCTGAAGGTAAATTCACTTATTTGTATTACTACTACTACTGTTGTACTTTTGATCTATCCAACCTTTAATCCACCATGTAATGGCTTATCAAATATATAAATATATTTTATTCTAAGCAGAACTGTTCCAGGATGAAGACAAGGACTTTGATCCTTCAGCAGACATGCTTGTCCATGACTTTGATGATGAGCAGACCATTGAGGAAGAGGAGAACCTGGATGGAGAAACCAACTTGTCTGAAATTGATGACCTGAACCGNTTCCAGGATGAAGACAAGGACTTTGATCCTTCAGCAGACATGCTTGTCCATGACTTTGATGATGAGCAGACCATTGAGGAAGAGGAGAACCTGGATGGAGAAACCAACTTGTCTGAAATCGATGACCTCAACCGAGTATTTATTTTCAGTTTTTTTTAAACTGTGCAGACATATTATTAAACTGTTGTTTTTTTTAGGAGGGTGAAATGCCCATCCACGAGCTGTTAAAACTGTACGGTTACAGCTCGAGTAGGAACGCTGAGGAAGAGGATGGAGACATACAAGAGGATTCCTCAGAGAGTAGCAGCCATAGTAAACTAAAAGTAAAGACTTTTTCATATACAGTTGTGTTGCAAAGGGACACGTGGTAAATTAGTTTGATTTTTGGCTGTCAGGAGGAGGAAAGCCGCGATCTTTGTGACGCAGAGGAAGACAAGCCCTCGTTCAGCTACGAGCCTCCATCATGCAGCACGGCTCAAATCATGAAACGAATCAACTATTTCGAAGGTACAATTCAGCACATTTGTTTTAATCAACAAATGTTTTATTTTGCAAAGCAGCTTATGATTTAAAGAGAACTGCTCTACATACAATGTGAACAAGTAACCGTTTACAGTGACAAACATCATATAACCGTGTGTGTGTATGTATTTTGGGCTAAGTGTTGTAGAAAAAAAACTACATCAGGCCTGCACGATGACTTTTTTTTTTCCCTCTCCTAAACACTACTGGTGCTCTGTGATTAATAAATCATTTCAATGCATTATGTATAATGATAATAATGTAATATAGTAACGTTTATAATGTAATGATGGAAAAAGACAGTTTGTCATGGCAGAATTACAGTTTCTATGTTCTTAGTTACACTGCTTTACAATGACACACACATGGTTATATGATGTTTGTCACTGTTCACATGGTATGTAGAGCATATATTGAAGTCAATACAGGTATTAATATATGCATATAATGACATATATTAAAAATACTGCTAGTGGCTTTCTTTAACTTTCTTTGTTCTTTGTTCATAATGGAGCATGGTAAACTGTTTTTTTCCAAACAGACATTTTAGACATTATTAAAAAATATATAATTTATTGTGTTTTATAAATGTTTCATGACACTTCGTGTAACTGAAGATGTTCTTTTACTTAGCTGTTTGACTACACAAACACAAAATCATACTCAGCCACGGAGTGTTTAATAAATACTTTATTTTCTTTAAATCATTCTTTAATCGCGTCGCTCTTTTTGCAGAGGTGATACTGTGCGTTTTAATTTAACATTGTTTTATTTTATTGAGATTTAGCACTAGATAATGTTACATGTTTGAAAAAAAAACATCTGATCAAAGTTTACAACAGATTAGATTTTTTTTTTCTTTTACAAGATGCTGCTTAAAAAAACATTTATTCTCGTTGTGTTTACGTATTTTCCTTGGAAAATGTAAACTCAAGTTTATTCACGTTATATCTTATGTTTTGCGTTTTTAATTAATTTCTAGGTGATTATTCAGAAGATGAATCTGATGAGGAATACATTTTTGAAGACTGGAAAAAGGTAAATTTTTAATTAAGGTTTTTTTTTTTTTATTTTATTTTTAATTTATATTATTATGCATGCATTTGTTTACATGTGAATCTTGTCATTCACAGGAGATTATGGTTGGCTCGATGTATCAAGCCGAGATTCCTTTCGGATTAACCCAGTATGAAGTCAATGAAAAAGGTGACAGAACTGAGAAGATAATGCGCTGGTTTGGTACAAATCTGCGTTTAGTTCACTGCATTTCTTCTGCTTTTTTTCTTGAATGTATGTAGTGTATGAGAACGACGATCAGCTTTTGTGGAATCCAGAGTTTCTTCCAGAGGAGAAAGTTGTGGAGTTTTTAATCGAGGCTTCTAAACGCAGTGGAGACGAGAAGGGTGTCCACACTGTTCCAGAAGGATGTCACATCAAAGATAACGAACAGGCAATGACGCCTCACTGAAGGATCTTCTGCTTAGGCCTGGTCAAATATATAATCTTAATTGTTTTTTTTTCAGGCTCTTTATGAATTGGTGAAGTGCAATTTTAATGCAGAGGAAGCTTTACCCAGACTGAAGTTTAATGTAAAAGTCGCCAAAGGTGAGTATGTTGTAAGATTAAGCAAAGGTTTTTTTTTTTTC
>SOMO01000007.1:240356-263885 GCA_028128575.1 Paedocypris carbunculus | reverse complement strand
TAAAAAAAGACACCAAGAAAAAGGATGTGGAAAGAGTTTTTAACAATTTAATATATCAATATATAGCGATTTATCAACAACTCGGATTTCATAAAAATGTGAGTGAGACCATTTGGGGAACAAGTACAGTTAACGTCAAAACCCCTTTCCCACCGCGGGCAAATAAAACACAGCGTTACTCGCAAATATACATGAACACAAACAAGGCACCAATAAATTAAACTGCAACCCTTTCTTGCAATACTAGGTTTAAGCTATTAAATAGGACAATTTATTAAATACATTTACAAACACAAATTAAACACTATTTCTGCACCGTTTGCTGTTAAAGGAAAAGTATTAAATTAATCAAACGTGATCTGAAATATAGACAAGGAAAAAAGAAACACTTTGGCAGATTATTAGTTTGAGTTACAATCAGGTAGTAAGGAAATCCAGTGCTTCAGTACAAATAAATCCACATGTGGTCTACACTCTTATTTTTTTTCCTTGCGACTACTATACACACCTTTTTACAAGAACCATTTAAAACCTTTATCAAAAGTTTCGCTTTATGAAAACATATTTACAGCTTTATGATTGAGACTCAAAAAAACGTTATTCTCTTCCGTCCCATGTACTGTAATCTCTTACACAGTGCAGAAGGCTTTGTGAAAACGTTTGTGCAACAAACAGCATACAAAAATGTCTCTGACGCGGCTGTGGAATGGTTTTCCTCGAGCGACAGGCTCTCCCGAAAGACCAAATCTGCCCGATAATACACCACAAAACAAACAGTTCTTCAAGTAACACACATCATCCATATGATCTAACAGGGAAAGTTGAACTCTCTTCTCCGCAGGTCACAAAGGAAAGACAACGGTTACCAAAAGGGTGGATGTCCGTCCAGGTCGACAGGCAGATGCCATAAAAGTCCCTTAGAGGTGACGGGTCGACATAATAAAAGTCCTTCAGAGGCTACAAGTAGACACAAGTCCTTCAAACGAAAGGTTCCAGGAGAGGCTGCGGCCCAGTGTACTGATCTAAGAATGTTAGTTAGCCCTTATGGAAGCCGGTAGAGATGGAGTCGGGCTGATGAGGATGAGAAGCGATTAGTGAGGTGAGGCGAGGCGAGTCACGAGTGCTGTCGGAAGGCTGGACTCACCGGTACGTGTGCATAGAGTAAGAGTGGGAGACAACAGTCACCAAAGACAGCCTGTTCTAGACTCGTCCAAACGCTAAAACAACGACTCTGAGGTGACTAGAACAGCACCTTCGTCTACAATTGCGCTAGAGCATGATGTCCTTGTCGAATTAAATAATAACGCATGCTTAGGAGTCGCTTTACCCTGTATTGCTAGTCTGAGATTCCTTTGAATCCGAAACTAAAGTGATTCAAATGTTCAAACTGACAGCGTTTCAAGCATCTTATGAACAACAACAACAACAACATCTCATTAAAACAACAACAACAATGATCTGGGAACTTGCTTTCTAGAAGCAACTAAGACAGTTACATTAAAACATTACAGTGTTTCCAGTAGCTTCTTCAAAAGAGCAAAGTGTCAACAACAAGGTGGCGGGTTCGACTCTGACAGGCATCGCTTTCCATCTGTTTTTGTAATATGAGTCACTTTGTATCAAAGTGTCTTCTGAATGTAAAAAAGCATCGTTGTAATTCCCATCCTGCCTTTCTTATTCATCAAAGCGTCTGTGGATCACGATTCATCACAGCAGAGCCAAGCAAAGGTGAAGAGAGGAAAGATCCACGCCACACACGAGACAATCTGTATCCAGATCCTTAGAATCGCTGTGTCCTCGATAATGCCAGAGAAATCACCACCATCAAAACCATTCTAGATCTACAGATTCAATCTCTCCATGCGTGAATCTACAGCCAGTCTATATTCAGACACTTTCCTCTGCTCACGTCACAAGTGACAGTGTATAATAAAAGAACGTCACTCAACCAGCCATTTCAGGAAGCAGTTTCGTTCTCTCATCCATCTTCAGTTACATCACATCTCCAATTAATCCAAATTTAAACGGCTGTCGGATTTCGTTAATCACACAAATACCATATATTTTACTTTTATTTGTATGTAAAAGTACCAATTACAATGTTTTTTGGTTTATTTTCATCCTAGATGGTCAGCACCACGTGGGGTCTTCAGGAAAACACCGGCTTCTGAAAGCCAAGCAAGGGACTCTTGACTAGACTAAACCTGCTCTAGAAATGAAAAAGGAAGACCCAGTGCTGGTTAAAGTCAAAAGAAGCGTAAACGCATCTTAAAGTAGGAAAGTACAAGCCTCCAGTTTCACGTAGAGACGGCAGAAGTCAGACAGACTCACACTGGAAGACAAAGAGCTTCAGTAGGATAGAGCACTGGCCAAATACCGTAGTTGGCAAACTATAAGGCGCACATAAAAACGTTTAGAAATTGACTGTATGCCTCTTAATGTGGAAAAACCTGCCATGTATGTGAAAAAAATACTGATAATGGAAGTGTATTATTGGTGCGCCTTATAGTTAAACAAATACGGTAATCAGCATATTCTACGCCACGTGTGTTTTTTTATGCCATCTTGAATCAAGGATTTTCCACAATCAATCCAGTGTTAGCGACTAGTGATGGGACTAGCTAGGTTAGTCATCACTTAGAATTGTCTACTACTACAGAGACGGAAACGTGATTATCGCCCATGTTAGAGCAACCGAGGGCTCCGCGTCTATAAGTAAAGCCACTACGAGAAGACAAACCCTGGTCTCGTGTCCTTCAGGATCTCTGTGTAGTGTCATGCGCTCTCCTCGGGAGATCAGGGGTAGTGATGGAGGGAGAAAGGACGGATGCATGCTGGTATGAAGGGGAGCGAGCGAGGGAACTGCCCTCAGGGGAAGCCATCATCATCTGGACTGAGCGCCACGCGCTGCGGAGAGCAGATAAAGAACGGTTACACACGCGGGGAGAGACGAGGATATCAAATGAGCATTGTGAACTCGAAAGAGCTAAAGAGAGAGAGAGACTTGTAGAGAAGTCAGGCAGAACATCTAAAATGCAGATTTCCCCAGCACACACAAGAGACTCCAGATGTGCCACTGGGGCGGCCCCGCTGATGTCTTTATCCTCACTATCTGACTATCAGAGAACTTCATCTCGCAGCTCTGTCTTCTATTTCAGGACCACTAGCTACTGACGACATCAACTGCTTGTACACACGAAAAATACGGCAAAATGAGATTGTCTGGTCATTTAAGGTGCTTTTTGCTCATCCCTTAAAAAATGTAAAAAAAAAGAAAGAAAAACTAGAGAAAATGGGAGAGCAGTTTCAAAGCTATTACACACACACGCGCACTAACAAAAAGAAGCGGAAACGGATCAAACAAACCTCCCCTGTTAATCCCGTCACTAATCTGAACCAAAATGAGGTGACAAATGAGAGTAATGAATGCCTGACAATGCACGAGGTGTGGCAGTCAAAGCCCCGCCCACTTTTCAATTTGAAGAAATGGATCCCGCCTTTCCTCACTTTGCTAACTTTGCACTGGACGACACAGGTTCCCCTGAGTACCAATGAGCCGCAGGGTCGGGGATGCCGCCCCCTAGTGGCAGTGCTAGGTATGGCTGTCTGGCACTGCCACTCACAGGAGGATAGATGTGGCCGATCTGCTCGCTTCGGCCGATGTGGATTTCGTCGTCGTCGTCCTCAGTGGTCTTGCGGTAAACGGGGTTGTCGAAGTTCATGCTTTTGGTGTTCCGTCTTCTCCAGTTGCGCCACACCAGGTAACCGCCGGTACACATCAGGCCGATGACCACTGTGGCAAGGATAGGAACTGCACGTGTTTAACACACAGTCGACACATATGAGCGGTGTTAGCACAGCCAGGGGAAATGGAGCCGAGGCGATTAACAACACACACACACACACACACACACACACACTTGCATTTGAAAACCTGAAGGGGCATCGTGCGGCAGAGCAGGTCCAATTGTACCCAACAAGACACAGAAAATGGATGCGCATTCAAAGTGATGTGAAATTTCTTCAGTTTCGAGCCAATTTAATTTGTTAATAATACAATATGGCCGAAGATTTTTAGCAGTGTAAGAAATCGAATTGAATGACAAAGAATTGTTCTAAGAATTTATAAAGAATAATAAAATAAAGAAAGAAAGAATAATACTTTTAACTAGAGCTGCCGAAGATGCCTCTTCTCTGCTCACACAGTGGCTTAGTGGAAGATGAGAGACAGGAAGCAATGGAGTCGCTTACTCATTCAATGAAAATGTTGAACGCATTGTTGCTCAGTTTGAATTGATTGATTCATTTAGATGGCAATTTTACTGTGGTGGTTCACTGGATTGTACCTTGAATTACAGGACTGGCCGTAGCTTCTCAGGTCATAGTCACATCACGGGATTCTGTTATTATAGTTACTTTAACTATAGCTCTAGATTTTATAGTTCTCGTCTCATCAACAAAACAATTCATAAAAATAGTTCTAATAAAACGTGAAGCACGTTTTGNCACACACGCACACACACACAAACAATATATAATATTATATTTAGTTTGATGTCCCAGTCAAAAGGAAGTTAAACCCTAAAAAAACATCACAAAATAAAAGAGGCACATGTTTGCACTGATCATTACTAATCATTTAATAGTACTGTTTGAATTAAAGAGCCTTTTAGAATATATCCTATGTCTAAAAGAGTGCAAGACTTATTGACGGCATCTGTGCCTCATGCAGAGAAGTTCTCTCTTATGTACACTAAACAAAACAGTGAGACTGTTAAACCCAGATAAATCTGTTACAACTTTAACAATTGTTTGCATTTAGATTGAGTAAATATGCGTCAAATGACAAAGTCAAGCGTTTTAAACACGTGTTCACATATTTAATTCAACTGATTCAAGAGAAAACCAAAACCATTATTGTAATTAACTACTTCAACTTAACACTTGCGCACATCAAACTATAATGTTTGTACTGAAAGTGGATTCTGGACAATTATTGATCCAAAGATTCATATGAAACTGGTTTGGTTTCAATAGGACAAAATAAAAACACTATGCGGTATGCAAACTGGACAAGTTTTGAAATCAACTGATCAACGAACAGCTTACAAATTTGAAAAGTTCACTCCAAATTAGTCAGGCAGTAAAAGAATAAAGATCATTAAAAACACAATAGGGTCACCCATGGGCTTAAACTCCGAAAACTAAAAATCTATACAAATTGATCCCTTAATAAAATTAGCGAGTTCTCCAAAGTGTAACATTTATCGGTTGAAAAAACATGCAGACGAAAAAAAGCATCTTTAAAAAACAACACCATAATTCAAGCTATCATCTGTAAAATTATAAAGCGCTTTACTGATCACATCTTTTCTCGCTTTTCAGAACAAATGAGTTTTCTTTTGTAATGGCGGTCCCACAGATGCCATCAATAGTGTTTAGACTCTAGAAACATCACTTTAGCTCTAATGGAGCTGTAACTGGTGCATAAATGGCTAGTTATGATCAGAGTAAGTGTCTCTAAAGCAGGCCGCGCACATAAAGCTGAAGGGCAAAAGCTGCTCATCCAACAAGAGATTCAATCTGAGATGCAAGATGAAATAGTGATTTAGGAAACATCAATACTCACCTATTGGAATGACTATACCCAGAACAGCGACTGTAATATTGCTGCCAAGGAGAAAGTGATCATTCCCACTTCCAGCTGTAATGTAAGCAGGAAAAAAGCAATTTGTATTAAACAAGATGCATTTTAAAATGTGTTGCGGCTGACATCTCAAGTCATATACATAATCTCATAAACGTATATCATACTACAGAGCTCTTCATATATTCAGTACATCCATTGGTTTATTACATTATTTCACACAACTGATAGAACATGAGTCTGGTATTACTTTGTTATCCTTCTTTCTTTTCATATCTATAGAAACATTTAGTCATTTTTCTCTGTGTGTTAAATATCTCAACAGCCCAAAGTCAGACATATTCATACTACATCCATTTTCAGTAATGCTTCTCCGTTCAAGGTTTGTGCAAACTGGTTGTTTCCACTAAATAAATCCCACCTCAATCTCGCAATTAGTTTGCAGCTCTCCATTAGCTACAGCGTAATTAGTGCTGGATAATGGAGTCTGATCCAGGCTATTAAGAGACTAGATGGTGCAGGATTGGCATTCAGATTCAGACAAGATAAAGAAGGTGCTTTCAAGACACTCATAAGACAGTGTCACAGTCTTTTCATCAAAAAGACAATCTCAGCGATCCATCTTTTATAGGAACGAGTGGCAAAACCATTTCACAATATCACTGAAATTTCATTTTTAAATACGGGACAGAGTTGAACTCTAATTATTCTTATTTTTGAGCAAATATTAAATTCGGCCACATGAGTTACTTAATAATAATTCATAGAAACATCAACAAAAAGTGGAGAAAAAACCCCAGAGCAAACGTTAGCACCACCATTTTGGGACTGAATGGTTATTAGTTCCGACACAAGAAGGGGTTTCAGTGGTTTTAGTGTGAGGCAGGAAGATGAAGATCAAACTAAAATATATATTGTTTTAATATTTAGTGTGTGTCTAGTTTTTATGTGCGCTTAATAGTGCGGGATTTACAATACTTTTATCCCGAATTAGGCATCTTGCTGTCTGCAACTGGCCTCATTAAGACCGGTCATAAAAATGTCTGCACAAATTTTACTAATGCGCAGATAAAATGTCTTTTTATTGTTTATTGACGATACAATTGACATTTTTTATTACAGTCACTTGTGTCTTTTGTTGAATAATACGACTTTTTTTTGTAGTAAAGCAGATTCTGATTATCAATTTTGATTTGGACAAAACATTTTATGTATTTGTTTAATTTGATTGATATCCGTTAGGAAGAAATTTGATCTGTTGGACTAGAAATCCAAATTCTGCTATCCTGTTAGACTCCAGTAATGGCGTTTGCATATATACATAATTTTAATACAAAAACAGTTGTCGGTAAAGACCGTTGTCTTCAATAGTAAGCTGCAATAAAAGGTCCCAGAGACATTTGATCAGTGTCCTCAGCACAGCAATTTGCAAGTTTTACCTAATGGTCTCAGCACCTCTGCTGTGTAATACTCATAAAATATTCAAAAACTATATTTATAGTCGGGCTGGGAATGAGCACTTCTCGGCTTTGATAATGGGACCAGAGTCATACTTTTCACTTGAAGCTTTTCCAATCCTGTATCTTTTTTTTAGGTTTAACAGGAGACAAAGAAAACATGGTTTTCAGGGATGCTGTTTATTAAATCACTAACACATTTAGCCAGGTGGTCCTGTACCTGAGCACCACCAGGGTGGATTTAAACCACTGACCGTGGAGAGGCTGAGGGCGATGTTCATCAGTCAAGGTTGGCTGATCCTCTCTCTTCACTGACTCCACTAATTCCGCACAAAGACACACTAGGACCTGGAGCTACTGCTGCCGCCTCATCTATCACTCTCAAGTGGCTCGCTGATGCTCAGGAAGCAAATTCCACCAAATTAACTTTCCGAGGCTGTGAGGAGAACTGTGCAAGAATGCTGAGCCTCTTCATCTCTTTCAGTTATATGGGGCTTTGAACCAGTTCAAAATGGCTGATGTACACTTACCAGAGGAGAAAAAAAGGAACTTGAACTCACCACGATGGGAAAGGTTGGCGTTCACTCCTTGTGCGCTGTCGTCTTGGCCGACGGTTGTTGATGTGTGTTTGTAGTCCACTGTTGACTGTGATGATGGTAGTTCCCATGACACGGAAGTGCTGGGTGAAGTGGTCACTGAGGTGGACGTGGCTGTGGAGACTGTGGTTGTGGAATGACGTGTGCTGGAGTAGGTAAAAGTGCTTGTGCTGGTGGTTAAGCTGTCGTGTGTACTTGGTGCAGATGTTGGAGGAGGTATTATTCTGGTAGTCACAGGATTTGCAAGTGTGGAAAGTTCTGGTGTCGTCATTGCAGTAACAGTAGTTTTGGGCTTAACTGTGAAAAAAAATGGAGAAAGAAAATTTTGTATTCAGTATTTTAGAAATATTTTAAAATAAACTACAGTGTGTTGTGTTTGAATTATGGAGATATTCATTGATAGTTGAAAAACCCAATAGTTTCAATAGTTTATTGAATAGTGCCGCCCAAACTACAGTGGTGCTTCTACTTACGAATGTCTCTACTAACAAAGGTTTTGAGTTAAAAAGAAAATATCATCTCTAGTTACAAAATAGTTTCAAGATACGACAGGCCAAATGTTGTAGCGACAAGACTAAGCAAGTCTTTTTCTTAGCATCCTGACAGCGTGCTTGCACATAAAAAAAAACCCACGAGATCAAAAAACAACAATTATCCTATTCTGATCACCATAACACAGAATTCTGTGTTTGTATGCCTCTCTCACTCACCGTTATCATTGTTTAGCTGACCCAAAAGGCAAATGAAATTGCCTGAATTTAATGGGGCTTGGAACATTAGGGCGTTTACATGTTAAATGCGTCTCTACTTACAAAATGTCTCTTCTCCTTACGAAACCGCTCACGGCACAAATTATATTCGTAAGTAGAGGTACCACTGTGTCATAATAATAAACGAGTAAACAATAAAAATGTTGGATATTTTTTTAAATAAACCCAAGTTTGAGTTTACCTGTCACACAACGGCGCATATCTGGACCGAGCTCCATGGTATCTGGACAGGCACACGTGTACTTGGGTGAGTGGTCTGTAATCTGAGGGGCTCTCAGACAAAGGTATTCACAGCCTCCATTGGGCAAACTTCCAGAGTTACAGGTGTCTGGAGCTGTGGGATAGAAAAATAACTTAATAGTACAAACATTTAACTCGTATCTAAATAATCCAAACCCACAGAGTTTGGTGCTGCAAATGCTACACTGACTAGATTCTTAACTGGACCTGGTTTACTATTGAGCACTTAAACGATTAAAGCCACACTCTCAAAGTTTAAAAATAAAAACATATTTTTTAATAATTTGTTGTACTTGGTATTCACATTATAACATTATAACATCACATTATATAATTAAATATTTGCAAGATAAACATGGCCAGAAATATAAAATCAATGTGTGTGTGTGTGTGTGTGTCATTTTTGACTCATTTCAAGTCTTCAAGAAAACCTTACAGCACATACACTTAACTTACAGAACGTATACTAGTGACACACAGTAAGCTGCTTAATTGTGGGAGAGCCACACAAAATGACAATAGATCTCCACCTTTAGTCCACCCCACAAAGAGGTCTTCAGGAAGTGCGTTTAAAATGGTCAAGCTAACTGAAATCATATTAAAATTACCAGTAATGTGTCATCATATAAACAAAACAAATAGAAATCTAGTTCAAACATAACAAAATGAAATTACTTTTAATGTCACAAGTGACAATCATGTGGCTAGTTACATGGCATCACGATATTCATGAATAATTCTATCAAATGCCAGCAAACACTCGAAGACGATAAACGACAGTTGTCGCATAAGCAGATCAATCAGTGCATTTGCATTCGATGCGAACAGCCCGTGTCGCACAGGATGTGACAGTCCCGTAATGTGGAGCTGCCGACAACAAACCCGTTTAGAGGAAGAACTGTCATTTTGTAGAACATGGGAAAAATAGATGTACATAAACAAATGAATATGTCTGAGCAATCAGTGTTTATTAATAAAGGAATATTCAGTGTGAGCGAATTCCAGTGAAGACTTTGATTTGTAAAACACGTTGGATGGTCAATTAATAATTCAACTGACATTATATTTTTTGGAAACGTTTCGTATATTTTTAATATCGTATTTCCAGAAATTTTTCCAGTATTTTCAGCATTTTGCAAACGCTTAAAATTTCTGATTTCATTTAAATAGCAGTTCTTTTTTATCAAGGAGAGGCAGCTATAATTTGGTTATTCTGTCGTGCTAAGTACAATGTCTGTTTGTGATAAAGGGGTGAAAACAAAGAATCCCCCCACACTAGCACGCGCATACACACACACACACACACACACACGATTTCTCTGGCTGTCCATTAAAAATAGATTATAAAAATGCTACTCCACACTAGGTCCGTTTTATTTAGTGAGAAAGATCCTGGAGAAAGTCAGCAAGGATTTGCTTCTATTACATTGTGAAGCCGTGGCAGGGTGAAATTTATACAGATGAAGTACCATTTCCACTTGCTCTTGAGACACATTAGCTGAAGGTGCTCCAAACATACCCATTATAATAGCCCATATTATTCTTATATTTCTCCGGGTGTATTTTCAATTCTAATTCCTCTGGATTTTACTCTAAATAGTGCACACATTCTTTATGCTTTTTTTTCTGTACTCAATAACTTTACATTTTATTTTTCGTTCTTGCCACATCTCGAATTGCTTTGCACTAAATCAAATGCAATAATCCCTAAAAGAACAGAGGAACACACAGACCAATCAGCACCAACCTAAAATTACAATCACACCAGTAGATTATCCTAGTAATCAGTAGATTACACACCAGTAGATTTCTCACCTGTAGGCTGCCGCAGCTCATGGAACACAACAACATCCAGGGGATTGTTGAGATGTTGAGCCAAGACCACCACATCCAGACCAGTCTGACGGTTGACACTGTAGATGGCTTCATCCTCCAAATCTGTCCAGTAAATCTGCTCCTGTGGACCAACAAACAAAATGTGAGATGTTTAGTTCTTGCACTTATAAATATATATTTTATTTTTTTTTTTACATTTTTTTTTTTACATATTTTGTAAGGTTTGATTTCCTATAAGCTGAAACATTTANAAAAAAAAAAAAAAAATATTTTTTGTTTAAAAAAAAAAAAGTTTTTTAAATACAAAGTAAAAGCCAACAAAACCAACAATATGATTTATGAAACTTTTTTGTAAACTCTAAAAAAAACTATTTTTAATATAATAAACAGGCCTTTATCGGAAATGCTCCTTTTGTATATTATTCATGGCTTTTACAGAAAGACACAAGCGCTGCACACTAGAATACGGCTAAAGAAAAGCTGCAGCAATTTTCAATGTTTACGCAAAACACCAAATATGAAGCCGAGAGAGGCAAATGAATATGATGATAAGCGATCCTTTTGTATCGGTAAAAAACAAAACAAAACAAAGGTGTATCGTCAGGCTAATTAAACCCCACATTTGTATCTTTCACCTATCAAAGCGAATGCTTGAGTGTCTGACAGTGTCACTTTCAACATTCTCCCCGCTTCTCCATCTCCCCCCTGTCCTGATCATCCCTTATCAGAAACACTGCGAATGTGCTGGAGAGAGAAAGATGGGTTGTTGCTATGACAACTGGGAGATTCAGAATTCTTTTCAAACGGATGCGGAAATAGATGAGGAAGGTTGGGGGTCTCTTTGTGGGTGTGTGTGTGGGTGTGGAGGGGGGGCTACAGGGGTAACAAAGAATAAAGGCACAAAAAAGGGAAGGGCAGGAAACACAGACAGGACAGTGCTTGCTCAAACGGTCATCTGGTATCTTTGCTTAGAGGATATTTACAGAGCCACGCTTTGGTAAAGGTCATTGGCGGATCCCAGAGGAGATCTGTCAGGCACTTCAGCCTGTGATGGCTGATCAGGAAGACTTCTTAAACTACACCACAGTCACTTCAAAAATCCACTGCAATGCAGATCTCTTCCCAAGATCTGTCGGATCAAGATAACTGCTATAATCTATGACATAAAGGCTTGTGAACACCAGAATTCAGACATCCTTAACTACTAGTAGAACCTTTTATTACAATGGTTTGTTGCTTCTTCAGAGCAAATTTGCCTTTGACCTTTTCAATGAGGTCACAAACCAAATATAATGCGAAAGCAGGCCTGGTGGAGGAAGAAAGCGCTTGAGTCACAAAGCATGGCGACATAAAGGTCATCTGGATAGGGCACTGAAAAAATGGGTTTATAAAGCTTGATGGATGCGCGTAATTTAGAAACAAATTGATTTAGTTCAGTGTTTTCATTACAAAGTTTTACTGCATATAGTATACACAAACCCCAAATGTCCAAAATCATAAAATATTAATCTATGTTTAGACAAGACACAACTAGTTCTAGTATTGGCTATATTTCAATTTTACCATTTAACCATTTAGGCTTCATTTAAAGTACAGTGAGGTGAGCTTGTTAATATAGCAACTAGGGGTCGTCTCTAAGTTGCCCTCCAGTTCCAAATCCCTACCACTGGACCATTACAGCCAATAACTGCCCCTTTTACTCAAATGTATGCAGAATAAATGCAGTTTATTCACAATAAATAAAAAATTACATTTAAAATGTTGCACTTTTAAATGGCATGCCATTTGACTCCATTTGGAGTTGGATAAGAGGCCAGAAAAGGTCAACATCCATATGAGGAACAGAACCAATTATTCAGTCAAAAACCTATGATTTTGGACGGCTAGAAGAAACCGAAGGGGCAAAAGTAGAATCATGGTGACGGAATCGTAAGAATGGCTTCTGTCTTTTCACCTGCGATGAGAAGCTGCCAGGCCTTTATATTCAAACTACGTATATCTGCCGTTAAAACCTTACACAAGAGTAGATACAACAGTAATGTAGTAGGTATTTTCTTCTTCACCTCGGACTAACGTTAAAGACATTCATATTGCTTCCTAATCTTCCTTAAAGCCCCTAACACTGAATTTCATAATCAACATTCCTGATTAAAGAATTCAAGTGATCTACTTCATACACCAGTTGTGTCTGAGAAGACACCAAAGGAAAATGTTTCTTTTTAATTTGGAATGTGCCTTTGCCTTGTGCCAATCAGTTACCTCAAAAATAGTCAGTGCGAAAGGATGAGCCAGATGATTCTTGGAGAACAGCAAAACCCTGCGGTTGTCCCCATTAAGGTCCACGCTTGAAATCAAGTGGAGCTTGGAATCCACCCAGTAGAGTCGTCGTCCAGACAAGTCTGCAGAGAGAGAGTAGTTGGTAAAGGTATTGTATTTAAGGTATTGGTAAGGTATTGAAAAACAAATCTTTACTTTTATCAACATTTAAAGAATGTTGAACTGAATTAAGTCTAAATAATTTACCAATAACATTCAATTTAAATAACCAAGTATTTAAAAAAAAGCATTGAAACAAATGTATTCCTAAAATTTCCTAGAATTTGAGAGTACAAATAAAAGAATTATCAATACACAATGTGAATGAAAAATCAGTTTAGCTAATTTCTTTTCATATACGCTCCTCAGACTTAGCAATCTTCCATACAAATAATGTTCTTTTGTTTACCACGCTGCAGCTGCTTATTAAGCAGCGCTTAGACAAGCCAAACAAACGATGGAAATATTGATGGAGTGATTGTGCAATTTAATTTATATTTGTTATAAACTGATAGGAAACAGATGAAAAACAACAATTCTAATCGCTGTTCGCCACAGGACGATTTCCTTCTAAATCAACATTCATTTTCAACCAAACGCTGAAGGAGAACATTAAAATGCAGGCAAACAAGTAAGATGTTGTTTGTTGAATCTCTTTTTATATGTTTTTTACTTTAACTTTATTAATCACTTGAGCTTACATTTTGGATGAATCGCTCCTTAATCCTTAACTGTAGAGCAACTGCTTTAATGCAGTCTTTTATTTGCATTTAATTTCCTTTTCTGTTATTCTCCAGAGTATGTTTTTGTTGTTTGACAACTTTGAAAGTGTTGTGTTTTCAGCTGCAATTCTCCAGTGTATACTTCTTTTTCTTAAAGAGGTTTGTTTTTGAGGCCATGACTCATTTTTCAAATCGCTAAAACAATGCTTTACCAAGAGCAATCCCATTGGGCCACTCAATCCGCTCAGAAACCAGAACCTGCCGATCCACTCCGTTCATTCCAGCTTTCTCGATCTTTGCCCGCGTTCCCCAATCTGACCAGTACATGAACCTGAAACCATTAAAAACAGTAAATCCAAAATAAAAGTCATTCCCATGAAACAAAATGACAAAAAAGATGCGTCTTTCAGCTGATTCAGTTTTGTCTAATTTTGACATTTGGAAAATGGTAGACATATGTAACATGCATATTGTATGTACATATGTACAATAAATGTATGTATATATTGTATATTTATATATAAGGTATATAAGCCGCATCCGCTCTATTTTTGGAAAAAAAAAAAAAAAAAAAAAAAAANACATACATACATACAGCTTCAAAATATGACTTTTGTATGACATGTGACTGAAACGCTTGAGCTGTCTAGCAAATATACTGTTTGAAAAGAGGACTATGTTCTGAAGAATCATGAAAACGGGAAACAAAAAATGAACATTATAAACGTATGCTCATCATTAAAACCACTGGTCTGTCTTCAGCTTTGAGCCTGTGAGAGTGAACTGGACAATTCCTCCTCAGGCAACAATTAGTTGGTGTGTTGACCAGCTTGAGCCTCATTTCCATGTCTTTTTCAAAAGATAAAAAGGCCCGAGGCAGTGGATTCGTCCTCATGAACAGCAATGAAAATAGCAAAACTTACAAAGCAGTCTCCATTTATGAGGGTTTCATAAATCTTGGTGTTCTGACACTTCACGCCTCACATAACATCACATATGTATGGAAATGATGCTACAGATTTCCTATCCCCTTTCCTGCATTTATTACAAACAGAAAAAAGGAAATAAAGCAATACCCACCCCTGTTTTGGATCCACAGCGATGGCACGTGGCTCACCAAGATCAGTGTCCACCAATACTCTTCTTTTCTTGCCATCTTCAGAAGCGACAGAGATGGTCTTGTGTCCGGAGTCGGTCCAGTAGATGTTTTTATGAACCCAATCCATTGCTAGGCCTTCTGGGGAATGTAGTGCTGTATCGATGAGGGTGATCTGCTGAGCAGAGTCGCTGGCCTTGTTGATGTATGCACTGAGAAGGAAGAGACAGATGGTAGACGTGCATTTGTTTTCTTGCAGCAGCCCTTGTAATGCACAGATAAACATGTACGCTGCTCTTACAGCTGTATAAATTACAGTCTGCAAGCAAAAAAAAACCCAACAGCATCTGCATGTTTCATAAAGAACATTGGTAGGACAAATGGCTTTTTACAGGAAGGTGCCATCACAACAGATTTGATCTCCTTTTGAAGTTGACTCATCTCTTTGTTCAGTCAACAAAACCGCTGTCATTTTTACAGCTTGTGTCCTTCAAAAACAATGTTGGAAAACCAGGAAGAAATCCAAGGGGAAATGAAATGAAAGGAGGAAATGAAAGATTTAAGGAGAAACGCATGCATCAATCGTACCATGAGGTTTTTGATATGGAGTGAATTATTTATTATTTGAAAGTAGAACTGCACAATAACATGTTTTACCAAAATGTTAATCATAATTATTAAATTCATTATCATCATTATTAAAAAAGCTTATCAGTATTCAATTGTAGTCAATTAATATCTTTCTTTGTAAGACGGAAAGACACAAATAGACACATACATAAGACATGTATAAACAGGCGTGTTTAATGGCTCTTTACATAAAAATAGAAATATACCTTAAAAACAGTTAAACACATGCATATTAGAGAATATAATTGCGTACCGAAGTTCTGGAATATAATTTATATGTATAAAACAGGGGTGGGCGATATGAGTTAAAATTCATATCACGGTATTTTCTAGTGTACAGACGGTATCGGTATTATATCACGGTATTGTGGGGGGGGGGTTCTTATTTTATATAAAGCACGAAATTATAACGTTAAGGGGAAACCTGGAGAAGCAGCTGTCATTTTTAATACCGTATATCTAAAAGTATTAAAGAGAGTATTAAAAGTATTAGAGAGAGTGAAATGGAGGGCAGAGCCAACGCGCGTCACTTTCTCGCACGTGCGCGCGCGTCTAGAATCGTTGCGTGAAACCAACGTCGATAACCGAACATCAACCATCGATAACAGGCTCTGACCAAAACAAAACGAGCAGAATGTTCTCGTGTGCGCGTTTTACGGGTCTCGCGCACACTTAAATCGCCGCTTTAAAAAACCGGCACATTACAGACATGGAGCGGCACAGCGCATGGGCGATGCATGCGCCTTGCAGGTGATCTACTAATTCAGTTTCTTACAACGCTTTCTGTATTCGATTAACAATGTATCCGTGTCGTAATTAAAAGTTGCAGCGAAACAAATGTATTTCACTGTATTAAAGTGTTTATATACGTGTATAAAAGGTAAATTCATGAAAGTGCCACGTTATCCACAATATTGCAAAATCCGTATCGTGGCACAACTCAATACCGGTATACCGCACACCCCTAGTATAAATAATTGCGTTTTTTATATAAATAAATGTGTTTTATTTCAATTTTATTAGTTTAATAATACTTCAAGTCAACTTAATACAATTAATACAGAAACTGAGGTGTAAACATAAAAACATGGTGTGATTTATAAAGTAAATCCGATGCGATCCGACCAAAACCGATGACACAAAATTACTTTTGAGGCACGTGGTGGAGAATGAAAATCTCACAGATTATCATGGGAAGCAGAGTGGAATTGATATTGTTTCAGTCAGTAGTTTAATTTGCCATCCATTGTTTCCAAAAATTGCTGCATCAATAGCCATAAATTCCCCAAATTTCCCTGCTGTGGGATCAATACAGTTCATCTTTCTAACAAAAAACAAAAACAAAAACTGTACATCCCCACTTTTAAGAAGCAAAGTCTGGGCAACGATTCAAAGATCTTGCCGGGGAAAAACGAGACAGACTGGATTACAAATGATTGCTATTAATACCAAGCGTTTCCCTGGAGCTTTTACATCTCACAAATCATAAATAAAACAAAACAGGAAAGAAACCAACACTGGTGCTCTTATTGTAAAAGCCTCCAAGTCTTTGTCAAGGACACCAGTAAAGTATCAACAAGTCAAATTGAAGAAAATTCCACCAAGAGTTTTTTTAAATCTTCGATTTGCTAGACAAGCTTTCAAATGAGAGCAGCTAATTGGAAATCTTAGATGTCAACTCTCTTCAGCAGTGTTGCGTCACTCGCCGTTCCTTATTGCCACACTTCATCACAGCCCTCACACTAAGATTAAACGCCTAGCAGACATGTGAAAGCCTTTCCATGCGCTTCTGAGGAGTTTATATAGTGATAATAATCGCGCACCTTCCCAACACAAGCGCTCCTGAGGGAAGAAAGAATGAAAAATGGGAGGCATTAAAGTAGGAGGTAAATTATGGGGAGCATATGGTGCGGCTGAAATGATTTAGAGACAGTCTAGAGGCTGATATGATTCAGAGTGATTCAGGAAGTGAGGGCGAGACCCAAGCCAGGCAGGGCAGTGTGCATGCTGGGACAACAAAGGACAAATGCTGGTCAAGGTTTTCATCAGCTCATAAACTACTGGCTGGTGAATGACTGACAAGATGCCTTTAGAAATGGTTATTAGACATTTTTGTAAGACTGCAAAGCCTCCCGGAAAGGACCGCAATGTCTATTCACATTCACAAAGCCCAAAGTACTTATGGAAATGTGTACAAAAACAAATTTCCTGCCCAGCTGTCTATCGGATCAAGTCTGAAAAATGCTGATGGTAAGTCTGTAGTAGTTGGTCTGCATTTCAAACCCAGCCTTGTGAGTCGTGCGTGGTTTTAAAAAAAACATTGCTTAAAAAAACCCGCCATACTCACACTAGCAATGACTGCAATAGACCCATAAAAAAAAAATAGTTCCCACACAAGGAACTATTCATTATTTCTTATTCATTATTTGAGTCTGATCTTTAATTTTCCAAAACTACCTAATGCGGCCGCCAGAATGTGTGTATTTATTTAGCTATTCTTTTATTTTAGTACCTTTGTGAGGTGATAGGCCCGGAAAACATAAGCATTCTCTTATACACAAACTAATATGTCTTGCGGAAATGAAAAAAAAGTGACACGCACAAGACAGCAGCAAAACATTTTTAGAAATATTTACAATCAAATATTATACTATAAAAGCCTAAATTGTACCTGCTTAAATGTCTTAAGAAATTTCCCCTGAGTGGGATAAATAGTGTCATTCAATTCAATTGTCTTGACTGACGTTCTTGAAAAAGGAAAGGAAAGTGAGGTGATGGCAATATGGCCAATAGGAACTATATTGAATTGGTGCTCTGCATTTAACCCGTCCAAGTGAAAGTGCACATACACACAGTGAAGTGAACACACACAAACTCGGAGCAGTATGCCGTGGCGCCCGGGGGGGAAGTGGGGTTCAGCGTCTCGCCGAAGGACACTTAATTCCTGAACCAGCTGTAGGGGGATTCGAACCTGCAACCTCTCAGACACAAGTCCATGTCCCCTACCACTGGACCACAACTCGCGTTTATTGTTTATATTTATGATATATATGTACTGTACAATCTACACCTTTCCACCAAGCCGCAGTAAAACTTTCAAGCACGTACCGGTCTGTGTGGCAAAAAGTGTGGGGGTGATTTATATCAGTTAAAAACAAATTGTGAGAATTTTTTTAATTGTTATTTTGGGAATAAAAAGGCAATGTATACCTGAAGATTTTGCGATGGTAGAGGTCGCACCAGTACATCTTGTTTGTTGTGACATCCACGTCGAGGGCCACAGCATTCTTCAGCGTTGGCACTACTTGCGTATACTCTCTCTTTACCAGGTCAATGCGTCGTATCTCATGCCGGTTAGTGAACAGAAGATATGGGCTCTTACCTGTGAAGTGAATGGAGAAGATTATTTTAAGAAAGTACCTGAATATAATAGTCACGATTTTAGATCCGAAAGGTGACAGGTTTGAGTCCCAATGTATACCAGATTAAGGTAGAGGTCGCAACAGTACATCTTAAAACCCCAGATTTACTTGTTAAAAATCTGGATTTAAAGTTAATCCGTGAACATGATCACATTTTTGTCAATATATTTTGTGTTAGACAGTATAAATTAGATAAAATAGCTTGTTTCATAGAAAGAATCCTGCTGTGCGATTAGAATATTGACATGTTGACTAATTTTAATCTGTGGTTTGGTGCTTAGTCATGCCAACACAGAACATCATTGACCTCATTAGATTATTCCCTAGCGGCAAGGGCACTTTTCATCGTTTCCCGTTTTTCACCTGCTTTCCTCACGATAACACCTTTCCTTTCATTTACTATTCATACGACTCCATCCTGTAACCTGATCACGTCAAAATGCAAGGAACAATCTATTCTCCAAAAAACCTTTCTGTCCCTTTCCCGTGCCCTCGATTACACTTCCATTCTGCTGTTCCTCTCTAATAAGCCCAATGCAGTGAAATGATCTGAAATTGAATTGAGAATAAAACACAACTGTTCAACACTGTGAGTTCCCTTGCTCACACTTCTAAGCTGCATTTACAGATAAAGCCATTTATATTGGCTGGGTGACCAAAAGTCATACATTATCTATGAGCGGATAAGATGAAGAATATGAATGACGGCTACTGATGCTGGAGAATAGACGCTCAATCGCATTAAACTCTTTCTACACACCCCGCTGACCACCAGCAAAATGTTGTAAAACACCATGACCGAATAATGCATTTTATTCATAGAAATTCCCTATTATTATATGCATGTACGTTTATAAGGTAAAAAGGCATTGTATCCAAAGCAACTTACATTATAACTCACGTTCCATCAACATTCATTTCTATATTGATTAGACCTAGAATACTTTTATTAGTATTTATTATTAACAGCTTTGAGCAGTTTCTCTGCTGTGGTATACAGAATATATTAAAGGCATTTATAAAACCTTTATAATAAGGTATTTTCTATTCTATCCTATGCAAGCATACACACATGAAAAGATGTGCAAATAAGGACAAATATATAGATACAGTTTATATACATGATATACAGTGTGCCTGTGTGTATAAATAATATTATAATTGTAATAGTATGTATTAGTACATACATAAAAAAATTGAATTGATTATTATTATTATTTACAGGGTATGTACATAGGCACGTATTTGCATACGGTACATGTTAGTATGTACGTATTTATTTCTACTCCAATTAGAGGGAGTTACTTTGTTGGACAACTGGATGACCAGGAAGTGCAAATCAGAGTAAGTTTTTTCAACTTTTAACAGTTATTGATTGTTTGAAACTAATTTGAACACATGGACACTGAACACATGGCTCCAGCCTGCACTGCAGATGCTGGGAAAGCCTGTGTGGGCCAGTGTCTCGTCAGCAATTATTTCCGTTTCCAGTCAGAGTTGGGAGAGAATCGCCCAACTTATCTGCTGAGCATGCTACAATTCTTAGAACGAGAAAAAAAGAACGAAAAAGAGAAATGCAAAACTAATTTGCATAAAAAAAAGAAAGAAAATAACAACAGTTTCCTTTGTCCACAATACATAAATCAACACCAGAAGAAAAGCTCATAGCTGTACGTGGGAGTAAATCTATGCAGTGTTCACTTAAATTAAGGGTTAAGGACACCGCCTGAGGCATCATAAGGTGGTTATTACAAAAAAACCACAAAGGCCTCAGAACAAACTACGTAAAACACTGAAAGTGTCTTGATTGTCCTGCAATGAGACTGCACACTGACAAAACAGGGACTTTTACTAAAGGTAAACAGTGCAGGAAACTTGTTTAGATGCTTGTTCTTTGTAATCCAAAAAAATCCCTCAAAGCATCAGCTTTATAAAACCTTTAAAAAAGCATTTGATTGCATTTATAAGCAGAGCAGAAATGCATCACCCTATCGACTGCGTCCTGGAGTGCTCAGCGGAGACTGCATGACATTGTTTTGTCAATTGCTATTCACAGAGAAAGATGTAGGAAGTGTGGTGATGAGGAAACCAGGAGCAAGTGAGGCTCGTTCTCGTGAACCCAGTGTTTCGTCTCGTCTCGTCTCACCAATAGCAGTGAAGTTTAATTTTTTTCACTGAAATTCATTGTACTGGAAACTGCTGGAAATTTGTAAAAATGTGAAAAAAAATTGTGTTGTTATTTTTTATTGCTTTGAATAAACTCCACAGCGATGTTTTGAATATCATTACTTCCAGTATAAAAAATGGGTTTTTTTTTTTTTTTATTTTACACATTTTTGGAATACTTTTAATTGCAGAAAAGCCCCTTCACTCACAGGGGATTCCTACAGGTAATTATAATCTCAAACTATACCGAAGAACTAAAAAGAAATTTAGGTTTTCTTAATTTCAAAAGTAGAAATGCTTCTTTAAGTTCCTTAATATTTTTCATTTTTGCACTTATACTCTGTGAACTGATGCTCATTTTCTGCAAGTAAAAAATGTATAAATAATTTGCCTACTGCTGTTTGTGGGTGATATTTACTAAAACACTTGCTGTCCGGTGTTAAAAGCATAACCTCTTGTTCAGTAATCATTAGTCCGAATACATACAGAACTTTCTCCACAACATTAAATTGATCCAGCACAAATCAAAGGCTTAAACCCTAACATTCTTGTTTGCAGCTTTATTTCTTCTTAAGCTGTTGCAAATATCATATAGTTAATGGCTTTATTCATGAAATACCTTATAGGGCTATAGAATACAATGTACAGTTTACCTGACTTGAATGCAGATTGTAATGTTTCTTTAAATTTCACAAAACTATTGTAAGGAAGAAACTGCTGCTGGATAATTGATTCTTCTAAACATCTCAAATTAAAGTCAATTTCATTTTGCAGTAGCTGCTTCGTATTGTTACAGGAGAAAATAATAAAACAAGACTGAATCAGAATCAATGCTTGCACAATTCTGATAAAAAGGTCATTATATTGATTATAAACCAAATTATTATAAACCATTCAGTAGGTTTTACTGCAACTAAATAATAAATGCCATGTCCAAAAAATTGTTTACAAATACAGTGCTGTTATTTTATTACTGTACATTAAAATATATATTTTAGATATTTTAGAGAAAGAACATATCTTTGACAGAGATGCTTTTAAAAACACATCACTGTTATTTAAAAATGTGTTGCCTGAATGCTGCAAATTTGTACCAGGATTGTTCTAATTTGCAAATGTGAGCACTAAAAGTAAAGAGCCGTAAAATTATCATTTCTGCAACTTTTCAAGCAAACAAAAACATGGTCAAAAAAAGCACAGAATGCAATTTCAGGAGAAAGAAATGGCTTCATTTGATTGCAGTCTAGTTTGTTGCCAGAAGGAAGGTTTTGTTGGCCAACTTTACACACTGCGTACACTCAATGACTGAACAGTCGACAGCTGGAGGAACACTTCATCAGGAGAGCGGAACAGCACTGAAGTCGGACACAAAGACAGTAAAGACTGACAAAAAGTTGCACTTCATTAAGCTCGTGAGGCTATTGCAGTTTCCGTGTGTGTCAAACATACCCCCTTTTTCAAATTGGCAATAAAAGCTGAAGTTTGGTCTTTTGAAAAAACATATTTTAAAAATGTACATTGAAATATGTCAAAAAGTAAACACAAAACGATGGGATTGGTATTGCTGCAAATATGCGTAAAAATACCTGAAATGAACTAGATTAAATTCTGGTTATTTAACTCACAGATGTAAATTCTATTTTTGCCAGAAAAAGTAACTGTTCACAAAAGAGAATAGCAGACTCAGTTGATTCATATGAAACTGAGCCCAGTAGCTTTTAAGCCTCCAATTCCAATTATCTAAATAACGTGACTGTCCGACAAACAGTTTAAAAGCAAAAAAAGAAAAAAACAATTTTCTGAAAACTTTGAACAATTTAATTTTGAATTAAAAAAAAAAAAAAAAAAAATTGAACGATTTTAGGTATTCTGGCCCCAAATAAGTAAATCATATAAAACAAGAAACTAAAAACGAAACACTTTTGAACAACTGGGCCAAGCGACTTACCCACTGCTTTGCAGGTCTTGGTGACAGGGTCCATCTCATAGCCTTCATAACACTCGCATTTGTAGTCGCCTTTAAGGTTGATACATATTTGACTGCAGGCGTCTAAGTTCTCACATTCGTCTACGTCTGGCGAGGACATCAGAAAAGCATTAGTAACCGAGAGGAGATGCACAGCAAAAAGAAGCTTTTGTTGTGGATTGTCAACAGACAAGATAAATGACGCTTGCAAACAGCATCTGGGGATGACTATCAATTTCAAGTCGATGGTGCTCAGAGTAAACAAATCATAGTCGCTCTTGGGAAAAAGGGCATGAACGGAGCTCTTAAAAGCATCACGATGTTGCAGAATAACAATAATTATTTAATACAGAATTACCTCCACATGTCTTTTTGTCCAGTAGCTTGTAGCCAGAAGGACATTCACACTCGTAGCCGATGCGTCGGTCCTTACATGTGTGGGAGCATCCGCCATTGTTAATGGCACATTCATTCACACCTACAATAGGGAGAAAGGTCTGGTGTCAAAGATCAGTGTGTGCTGCTGGAGTCGGGCGGCAAAGATGCTTCGTTCTTGTTTCCCTGTCCAGTTTCACATTCCTGCCAAGAGTTTATGAGAATGTGATGAGCAATCTCTTTGAGAGACTTGCCCTGCTTGGAAGAAGTGGCCTCGGTGTGAGGAAACG
>SOMO01000007.1:142030-163694 GCA_028128575.1 Paedocypris carbunculus | reverse complement strand
ATTTTTATTTAGCCGGATGTTTTTTAACATATGAAATAAAGCTGACCATGCAGCAATTCGGAGCTTATTCAAACATTGTGAAACCAATGAACTTCTGATAGGAACATCAGACGTCATTTGTTGAGCAACCTTTTTGCCTGGTTGAAAATAAGGCGTGTTGCAGTAGTCAGGGCGGAATCTGTTAATCGCCTGTGCTGAGTATTCAAAGATGTAGGATCTAATCTTTCTGATATCAATCTGGGAGAATTTCTGTTGGTTATCAATACTTACACTATGACAACCTTATGTTTCTCGCAGAACTTGTTGAGACAATCACTAAGAACCATGGTGTATTGGTCTTTTGTGGGTTTAGCGGAGATGTGAGGTTGAGTTGAAAGTCAGTCTCGAGCCTGTAGCGAGATAAACACTGGACACATCGTCTACTTAAATATACCATATCATATTAAAAGAACACAGCACTTCCATAGGCTTACAATTTTAGATCAGCAGAAATGCTCATTTACACTAATGGATGAACAGTCAGAGCAGAATATCCCTAACCTCAGACACTGAGTCAATATTGTTTCTTCCACAGCAGAACAAACCAGCTCAGCATCAGGCCTAGAGCGTCACCTGTGCCTTAGGCGATGTTCACCAAACACCACTTAGATTTGTTACCAATGCAGCTTCCATTTCCTTCAGGCTGCTGATGGTTTCTACCAGCGCAGAACATTTTGCCTGTAACACAAACCCCTCTGTCTTATGTTTTTACTTCAAACATGGCGATTCATCACCTTAATTGCATTCAATTAACCTGCGCCACCAGATGCTCTCTGCACGTAAAACCCTGAACTGTTCCAGTCAGCCAAACAAAACATAAATCAACAAGAACAGCAATTTGTACCGGCAATTCCACATAATGTTTGCGGAAACCGGATAACGGAACATTAACAACACAGAAACAGGCACCCGAGGGATGGCTTTGTGCCTCAAGGGAAGATGATATTGACTGAAATGTGAGTAAGAAAAACTTTTCTAAGATTGGATAGGAAAACGCTCGCTTTTGTAGACCACGCAAGTTTACAGCACCTAGCAGCTCTGACAACACAGCTTTACCGGGTTTCATGCACTGGGATGAGGCCAAATGTTTGAAATCTTAGACCAAAGTACTTGCTTTGAACATGCTTTTACACACGGGTCTATCTTGTTACACGGTTATGAAGCCTAAAACATTCTTCTCATGACTGGACTGTGGACAGGTGCAACAAGAACGGCCTTATCTATAGCGAAAGAATTGATGCCATTGTGACATTTATGACACTGTATCTGATTTCTCTCCAGTGAGGGGAAAAAAGCATATCAATAAGTACTGATAAGATTTAGTGAAACTGGCAAGATCAAATGTGCATGACTTGATAAGGAGCTGATTTTTTAGATAACGTTTAAATGGCTGTCGCTCATAATGAGAAGCAAGCACAATATTAATTACAGGGATGTTCTCCACTGACCTGCTTGTGCCGACAGATATATGAGGAAGACCTGGGTGCAACCAAATGTCTCTATCCAGTCACCAATTTAACTGGATGTATCAGTTCCAAACAAAAAGAGACTTCTTGGGATTTGAGATAAACCTTCTGCCAGCAAAAGTTCTGCCATGTTCTTTTGAATTGTGTACCATCAGTAATGGTTATAAAAAAAAAAGGTTAATATCGAAAGATGTAGTGTAGATGTAGAGGACCAAAAAACAAACCCTGTGGTACATCAGCAGAGAAACCCTGGGTTTGGAAACAACTCCCTTTATAACATCGAATTTATTATGATGATTGCTAAGACAACTTCCTTGATTTTATTATTGACCGGACAGATGCATCTGTCCTCAAACTATCTTAAAGCCCAAAGTATGCAATGTTCAGTTGAGGATGACATTAAGTAGATAACATAAAGAAATCCTTCTTTCACATTATTTTCTTTACGCTAATAGATTGAAAAGTGAAAATACTGATTTGCTGACTTTGACGTTTTGCATGGTTTCACGTGATTTCATGTTTTCTGTCTTATCACTCACATGTGAAACCATCTAAAAAATTGTAAACAAAGTAAACAAAAAAAAACACATTTTGGGTCACTTCAAAATGAAGGCTTCTTGCATATTTCATTAGGTAATATTGGCTAGGAAAAGTCTTTCTCGTCTTTGAATTTTTAATTTTAATGTTTTGCAGAAAAAAGGCCAAGCATATGCCTCAAAGATAAAAGTTTTCAGAAGATTTTTCTAGAAACAAAATAAAGGCTTATCAAATTTACCATACGACTATGGAAAGTGGGTTTATTAAAATGTATATTTACTGATGCACATTGTATTCTAGCAACAGTGTTGAAAGCCAATAAATTGCTCAAGAAATGCATTTGAAATAATTTCTTTAGCCTCTGTTTCTACTTTTCAGTTCTACATTGTAGTTTCCTACCTCAATCTGTCATTAAGGGCTCTTTCCACAATAATAACCCAACACAATCCGAACAAAGAATTCCAAGAACATTCATTTCCCCACATCTATGATAGAAATAATGTGTGATTACGAGGCAGCATTGCCGTATTGAATCACAGCACTCGCTCGGGATTCAAATGAAAGACATTAAGGGCAGTTTGATATCATATGAATCAAGTCAAAGCCTCGCAGCCCGTGTCTGCCAGAATGCACTTATGAGATCAGACATTCACAGTTGCTGCCATGTAATCAATATGCTTGACATACAACTCCATTCCTTTGGTGCACGGTGTCCAGTGAGTGTGCACAATTTGTTTCTGCACTTTTATATACTTTTCTTTAGGGTTTTTGGCTTCTGGCTGAAAATAAATCATTGTGTTTTGGGCTTTTGCATACACTGAAAGACTAACAGCTCAAGATCATGTTCAGATCATTGCATTGGCTTATTAAACGTATGTTTATACTATGGATTGTGAATTAAAATGTGAAAGTGAGCAAAATGTGTCCAAAAGTGAGGAAAGGTGATCGTATGTTTGGAAACATTGGAATTTGTACTCTGCTTTCAACACATGCCACCACCAAAACTAAATATATACACAGTGAAATGAACACACACAAGCCAGGAGAAGAGGGCAGATTTTTAGCGTCAATTTCCAGCATCGAGTTCAGTGTCTTGCTCAAGGTCACTTTGGTTTTCTGTCTAGCATTCAAACCAGCCTTGTTGGTTGCAAGTTCAACTTCTGACAACTAGTCAACAACAGTTCTGATCTGTTATTGACTCCAACACCTTGAGAAAAAAGAGGCATGTGGAAAGAAAGTTGTCTATGTGAATTATTGTTCCTATGAATTGTTGGCTTTGTAATTTTGTTTGGATTATTTTTCTCTGCTAAGTGGATACCTGACAAACTCATTTTGGCTGTCTGCTGGTTTATCAGACTTGACAAACAAGATCTAATCAAGTTTCTGAAAGCTTCACTCTGTGAGGGGGCCCTCAAGTGTTGATAAGACCTTGATTGTGAGCATGCGTGTCAGCTTTGACGTCACACACACACACACACACACACACACACACACACACACGCGCGCGCGCACACACACAGTCAAGTGCATCTGTTCCATCACTTCTCCATCATACCTTGACTGATGTGTGTCTCTGTTTAGAACACTAAATCTTTCCACCCGTTGATGTGTGCTGATGTTATCGAAGTTACTCTCCCAAAGAGAGCAGACCCTTACATCTCCAGAGAGTGAAAAGATATGTAACAATGGTTGCTCTAAACTTTCTTTTGGTTCACAGTAAAAGGGCAAAAGTTTTTACCCCCCTGCAAATCAGAAGGTGAAAATGAACAATTAAAGACGACTATGTAGGGCAACATAAATGATCAGTCTTCACTGCAGCAAGATGATTTACATATTACTGCATATTTTAAGCACTAATGAAAATACAGGAGATTTACGCTAAATGACATATTTTGAAATTGTTGTTGCATATGCCAAAAAAGTTAAAGTTAAATTTGAAACTGTAAGCATCTAATACATTTTAGAAACTAAATGTAGAAATCCTTAATAGTATTTGATTAGTAATACTGAATAGTATTAATACTGTAGGATTAAGATTATTACAAATGTTTTTTCTCTGTTGTTGTTACAAAAAAATATTTGTAGTGAATATTATACATGAATATTATATATGAAATGAATATTATATATTTATGTATATATTTATTAACGGCTTAATTTATAATTTACATATCATGTACGGTATATTGAAGATTGATTCGAGTGGCAGTCCTAGAAGAGATTGCATGTTCATCCCATGTTTGCATGAGTTTCTTCCTGGTCTCCGGTTTCCTCCCACTGTCCCATAACATGTGTTCATGGAGTCTTGAGTCATGTGATTATGAGTCTAGGATACATCTCAAAGTTGTGAGTGAGAGTGTGAATGTGTTTGTCTGTGTGTCACGATCTGTGATTTGTTGGACACCAATCCAGGACGTGTATATCAAGTGAAAAACTAAAAGAAATGGAAAAGTGGTTCATAAAATGGATGAATGGATACTGATTAAAATCAATAATTTATTGATTTTTATAAATGCATCATGTAAAACAACTAACAAAATGAGAAATAGAAGCAAACCATCATATGCTGTTCATTTAAAACATGATTGGAATGTACAAACAATCAGCGAAAACACAAATGTGTGTTTTGGTTTCAAGTTGTTATTGTTAATGCCGTTGTTGTATTTTATTTTTGCTTATTTGTTAAAAACCAGTAATTAAGTGATTAAGAAAAGCTCCGTCAACTGTTGCAACTTCCGGGATGGGTTTTCTTGTCCTTTTCGAAAGGACCACCACGGCAAACGTCATTGCAAAAGGATTACAAAACGACTTAAGACAGGTTCTACAATGATGCACTTTACACAAGAAGCTCTCCATCACGGCAGAACAAATGTTTTCTCTTGACCACAAAGCCAACAACTTAGTAATAAGGACAGGTTCAATAATGGAGACAAACACACCACCAAGACGGCACTTTGTTAGTGTGAAGAAGTAAAGAGGGTGTTCTACGTGTCTGGACAAATCAGAGGCACTTGAGCAAAGTGTTTTAATAAGTAAAGGGTTCACTTTAGGTAACCGGATCCCCATTGGTTCACTGTGTGACAGGCAGTGATTGGCATCGCTTCTCGGCTACAGACGCTGCTGTTTTAGCGTTGGATAAGGACAGAGGAGAGGAGCCATTGTGCTCTTATCTCTGCACACTGCATGTGGAGCCGCCACCTCAGTTTGGGATCAGTCTAGCCCTGTCTCTCAGCGATTCCTAAAAGCAGACCAGAACAACCCCACACATTCACATCAGTATGATGTTCAGGCTGTGTTTCACGCCCGGGCACGCCAAGGTCTAAACTGTTATTCATTTGAGATGACCCTGAAAACCGCTTGGAAAAGGTTGAAGAGACCACAAATGCAGAGGAACAATAAACACTTGGAGAGGATTTTCATTACCACTAGCATTTAGGAGCAAGTGCAAGTGACACTTATATATATACTATTTATAAAAATATATATATATTATATATGTGTATTTAGCATAATAGAGTCAAGGTGAGTGAGATGACCAATATGGCCAATAAGGAACGTCTTACGATTGAATGCTCTGCATATAATTCATCCGGTGAAGTTACACACACACAAACCCGGAGCAGTGGGAAGCCTTAAGCCACGGTGCAAACCTGTACAAATCTAATGCGGCAGGCAAGCAAAACACTCAAAAGTTTTAATTCTATTAGTTATTTAAGGTATCTAAATCTTAAGCACATCATAATGCCAACTAAATTACTACCTAATTTGAAAATAATTAAGACATGTTAAATATCTCCCAAATGATTATCTTGCCTTCACCGATATTTTTAAACTGACTTACTCAATAATTTGATTTAAAGCTGTTTATTAATAAACATGTCATTAAAAGCGTTCAGCAAGCTGGTAAATGATGTTGACTAGACTTAAGATCGATGCTGATTTTTCACATTATAGATAATAAATGACTTTTATAACGTCTCATTGTCGGAAGACGTCAAGACAGGGCAGCATTTTTCCAAACACTCTGGACATGTGCCCACACAGGCCCGAAAGGCAAACTAAAACTCTGCAAACACAAGTTGGCCTCTCAGAAGAAACTCAATCCCTCTTTTGTCGCCAAGCAGTAAGTGGTAGTTGAAGACAGATCTGACATTAAGCTGGCTCATCACCTCCAGGCAGCCACTGCCCTGAAAAACCAAACCTTGAAAATCTGAAGAGAATAGGTGTAGACTGACAAATGGTTATAGATAGAGAGATACATATGATAAATGCACAGGTGAAATGACATTTGGACAGAACGTAACATAAAGCTCATTGCAGGCTGATAATGTGGAGAAATAAAAAAGAAAAAAATGACAGTATTTTCCAGACTTAAGGACTGTGAACCTTGGGTTTAGTTGATAGTCACATTTCAGAAAGTTCTTCACATTTCTAGTGTCAAAAATAATCCACAGAGATCCCGTCAATTTCTGAAATTCTGCATTAACTTGGATGTGCTCATATGCAAAAGAGCAAATGTGCACGCCACCATTTTAGGCTTGAATGAAAAAAAAAAAAAAAATCACTTAATAACTGTAACCAATATTTTTGAGATGAAGCTATTTTGTTAGTTCTGATGGAACAAGAAAGTAGTTGTAGTGCAGAAGAAAGATCAGTGACTTCTGGTTTATTCAGCCGCATTACTCGTTAAAGACACTGATCAGAAAAAAACAGCAGTTCTTTTATTAAAGAAATCAAAAAGACATTTTTTTCTGTTTCAATAATTCTGTGTCATATTGTTACGACGCAAACTGCCCACTGCTCCGGGTGTGTGTGTGTTCACTGTTCAGGTGGGTCACTTGTAGAGAGTTTCAGGGAATTTATCCACTGATGGATTAGTATTTTTGTTGAAACTTGTGCAATGACAATAAAGATTGTCTTATCTTAAAAAGTTTGAATTGTACTACTAAAACAACACAAACCATACCAACCAGATTTTTATCTAAAGCAACGTACAAATAATGCGTTTTCTGTTTTTATACAATCCTTAAAATCATTCTTTTCCATGGGATTCGAACTTGCGATCTGATGCTTTGAACACCAGCTCTACTGATTGAGCTACAAGCAACTCAGATAGACTGATACAATCGGCAAACAAGATCAGTCTGACATATATTGTCTGCTGACATTTACCACCATCAAAATCCCATTAAGATGCTGCGGTCCGATAAAGATTGTTAATTAAGAAAAAACTCATAACTAACTCAAGACTGCACGTGACGACCAAGAAAGCAACCCATGTGTTTTTCTCNCTGACATATATTGTCTGCTGACATTTACCACCATCAAAATCCCATTAAGATGCTGCGGTCCGATAAAGATTGTTAATTAAGAAAAAACTCATAACTAACTCAAGACTGCACGTGACGACCAAGAAAGCAACCTATGTGTTTTTCTCAACTTTTCTCGGGCTGTAAAGATTCTTCTTAACCTTCACAGAGCATCACTTCCTGAACAAAAGTCACTTCAGGAACGCGAGACAGGCAAACCACTTGTCTTCATCAGTCATTGATACGCAGGATATTCTCGGAAGAATAAAGGAATTGACAGTTACATTAATAATATTTTCCCTTAGAATCCACAAGACATGTTTTGAAGTGACATTTTTGCAAAAATTGCTATTAGGAGTGACAATATTGTTGCTTCCATAGCGTGATGACAGGAGGCCGCAACACTGAGAGCAGTAACTTGATAAGCTTGTGAGGACCAGACAGTATTTCTGCCAATCAGATAGCGCACTTTCCTAAAGAACACCTCGAGAGCCAAAGAAAGCTAATGCAAGAGGCCAAACAATGTTTTACAAATGTCAAACCAATAACCCAAGGAGATTATGTTACTCAAAAAAGTTCAATCTAGCACAGAGCGTTGAACCGTTTCATTTTATAAGAATCCCAAATCATTTCCCCCCCTTGATTTATCAGATCCTCTGTTTGAGGAAATAAAACCAGATCTTTGTGAAAAAAGCCGTCACACCAAACACTATGGTGTCAATACATGGTTTTAAAGTTGTTACTTTGTCTCCAATTTAAGGGCTTGGGCCAAACTGTTTAAAATGTGGGATAACTGTAACAAAAATATAATTCATATCTAACAACTTTATCTCTCTTTATATATTATACATATGTATACATATTGTTTCTAATCAACTAATTGCTTAAAAATCAACATACTGCTTCAATTACTTTATATAATCCTTATTAAAAAAAAAAAAAAAAGATTTCAGAAAAAATATTTTAGAATTAATTGGCACTGGTATAATTGTATAATAGAAATAAATGGCAACGTTTCAGGTATAATTGCGCAAGTTTATTTTCCATACTTTTTTTCCTTTTGATTTTCTTTATTTTTATATGTAAGTACTAATATGAAAATGAAATGTAAAATGTAATGACATTTTTGAATAATATAAAATTTAAATATAAACATGCAAAACTTGAACTATATAAAATACACATTAGGATTTTCAATTATATTTTTCTTTGCCTTTAACTAACCACTTCTTGTAAAATGCATGTGTTACAAAAGTTTTATTGGTTGGATAATTGATTTAGTGAGGAATAATCTTAGTGAGGATAACATTAAAATCTATTAGGATGTATTACGTATAACAGGGAGCAAAACAATAATTTTATTTAACTGAACTGCTGATGTTCTTCAATTAAACTCAACACGAAAAATGTCACACACAGACCCTGAGACATGACCTTGAATGTTCTGGTCTGTTCTGCTCTGCTCAATGCAGTCAGTGCTTGCTCTTCAAATCCAGCCTTGTTTATAGATTCAGGTTATGTTCAAAATCTCAAAACAGAGAGATAAAAAATACAAATCTAATCTAAATCTAAATTCTTCAAGACAGTTTCCCATGACAAGGTGGCGTCTGCAGTGAGCGCTCCTAACGGAGAGTGTGGAACCCAATCAGTTCCATCAGTGTGTGTGACTCCTGGGTTTATCACACAGATAAGGAGCTACAGCCCCCCTCCATGATTCAAAGGAATAAAAGAAGATGGAAGGTACATAAACCTCAACTAAAACACATGCAGAGACACATTGTCTCTTTGTGAGTAAGATATGAGTGTTGTGGTGTGCAATAGTGACTGAGCAAGTATAGTGTGTGTGTGTGTGTGTGTGTGTGTGTGTGTGTGTGTGTGTGTGTGTGTGTGTGTGTGTGTGTGTGTGTGTGTGTGTGATGCCTTCACACATTACTGTGTGGGTTATATATTACACATGTATTTTTTTTATCGGGGAGAATACAGAGGACCTGCGCAAGACAAAAGTCACAAATGGTCTGTTTGCGCCCCCCAGTGGTAAACACGAAGCTTCAACCTGTGTTTACCGTTTCTAGGCAGCAAGCGTAGAAAAAAAAAAGCGTTCTGCGATTCTAGACGCGACCCTGTTAGCATTCCGTTTCAATCCTAGTCATTTGATAACAGATAGATTTATCAAAATGGCAAAACCAAAGGAAAGAGACCCAATAGATATAGTTCATCTAAATGCTATTCGTGAAGAAACAATAAGGAAAGAGCTGAGACAGCAGAAGCTATACACGGAGTTTCACATCAATCCATTAAAAAAAAGTAAGTGGAAGATTTATATTTGAGCATTATATTTGTTATGTTCTGCTAATAATGATTGTATTTGTTCTGCAGCACATGTTTTGACTGATAAGCCCATGTCCAATATTTTGTATGAAAAGCAGGAAGAAGACAGTAAGAAAAGTCACATTTATTTAATGTCTTTCACCAGAAGTGTAACTAATAGCATATTGGTATCAGTATATGTTTACATTGTTTAGATTTATGTTAAATTAGTTAAAAAAAAATATTGTCTACATATATATTGTTGTGGTTATATTTATCAATACGTATTTATAAAGTTGTTATTATTACGCACAGCTACTTTTCTCCAGGCCATCCATAGGGCACATCTGGAGCCAACGAAAAAGTATTCCAAACCCCAGACTGAGGCACAACAGGTTGGATGGTATTCTAGCCCTCTGGTAAATCTACTTTTTTTTTTTAAACTAGATGGCACTATTATTTTATGCCACCATGTGTCAGGTCTTAATGAATATTCATAAACAAAAAAACTACATGTTACTTTATATTTGTTGGGCAAGCGCTTTATCTAAAGGAACTTACAGAATGAGCAGAATGATTTTAGGACCTTATCCCTGGACACTTCAGATGTGGAACCAACCAGTTTGGGATTCAAATATGCAATGTTTTGGTAACTGCCCTGCTGTTTGGTAACAGTGTTCAAGCATTGTTCTGTGTAAGGGCTCGACTGCTAAAATATGCTCAGACACCAAAAATTCATTCACAAAGAGCTGAAAAATCTGCTTGGCAAGACTACGTTGTTGAAGATGCCAGGAAGAGTGGATTGTGTATGTTTTCCATCAGCATTTTCGGACATACACAACGACTGGGCTCGTTCCTACACACATCGTGGTTGCCCTGGAAGATTCAGAAGTCATGTGAGGAGCTCCTGATGGGGTTCTCAAAGCCTTGATTGCGTCAGTTGAAACCTCGCCTACATGTCATAAGAGCCAAACAATTGCCTTGCGAGTATGTTTTTGAAGCGTTGGCATCTGAGCAGCGGCCATTTCCTAATACCCAACTTGCTTATGCCAAAGATAATCTCTCCCCTCCAGGCAGGACATAGGATGTAATCGGGTCAATAGAAAAAGTGGTGATAAAAAATGTTTAAAATTGTTGATGAAAGATGAGCCACAAGGTATTCGAAGACCTTTCTTTTCTTACTCAGGTTATACAAACAGTCGTCCCGATGGTGTAACACTTATTGAGCTAGAATTGCATGCAGAGGCGGCACAGCTGCTGACGGTGTTGGATGAAGTCAAAGTGATCACCAGAGCGCCAACTCTCTCAGCAGCAATCTATATAACGATGGTGCGGCAAATCCTATTTGTGAAAAAATCTCTGCTAATTCCAATTGCATTACATGTTCAACGGTCGAAGAAGAAAATGGATTAACAAGTTTAATGACTCACAGAGGCTAATTCATGATTGTGGGATCTCAGAGCATCAGTGGTTGCGCAGTCTTCCAACAAACAGCTTCTCAAAAGCCAAGATCATAATGTCCAACCTAAGGTTAGATTACATGGCTTGGATCCTGAGCAAACGATAACTCGGATTAGGATAATAAGGATGCACTGAAATAAAGGATACAGAAAAGAGGAGGCTTCTTGATGCCACAGTATCCCCAAAAAAACACAAGACGGTTTTGAACTTTTTGAAAGTATGTAGAGACACGGATTAGTTGAAGATGATTCCTCATCTTTTTCCCAAAATGTCTGACGCTCCACTTAAACAGATGTTAGAATCGAGGGATCGCTCAGAATGGCACCTTTCAACACAACCCTGATTGAACCCAAAGGTCAAACAAGAAGGTGTATAGTGGGGAGATACCTGAACAACTTCCCCAAGGACATTTGATTGAGTTATAGTATAGTATAGTTATAGTAGAAGCAGTGCTGATAAGATGTTTTTATGGTTGAATTGCAAACATGTAGTGCAGTTCGCTTGCGTTAAATAAACAGATCGTCACACAGAAAGTCAACGTTTGTATAATTTTAGCTTCCCATCTGCCAAACTCCTCTAGACAGAGTGGTTCACCAAAACGAATTTAAGAAATGAAGAGTTCTCCAGAATCTCAAGCTACAGTCGATGCTGACTGAGAGCATGCGAATGTGGTGGCAGCAACCAGGATCTGGATCCAGCGGGCTGGATCTCAGAACATTTTTTTATTTAAAATATTTGTAATACTTTATAATTCCTGCTGTAAATTATTTTCGCTATACAGTGTGTTCCACACATTGGTAATTATTTTTAAATAGTTCTTTTTTGTCACATAGTTGGCAGTGGTCATTGATAATTATGTTTGCAGTGAACCCTCGCTACTTCACGGTTCGACCATTGCGGATTCACAACTTCTCTGACTTTTTCATTATGTATGTATATATTATAAAAGAAAAATATTGCGTAACATTTGTGTCTGTGTACTGTTGCTACATACTGTAGATATCTGTAAATTACTGTAAAGTAAAAACTGTAAAGGTTGGTTTGTTACCAGTACTACGTAAAGGTAGGGTTTTAAAAGTCTGAATACATGGTAAATAAATACGGAAATATAGTGTCCATACTTTGTGGATTTTCAGCTATCACGCTCGTGTTTGGAACCTATCTACTGAGATAAACGAGGTTCACAGTATAGAAGCTTTGTTGTATATGCAGGTACTGGTCAAATAATTAGAATCACATCAAAAACTTTATTTCATTAATTTACAACCCAGAGTGTGTCCCGTCTCAGGCCACGAGCTGCTGAGATACAGAAGGTTCCTGCTCCCTGTGACCCAGAAATGGATGTGAAAAGGTTCAAGGTTGACAACCTTATCAGCTAATTAACTTAAAACACCCAAGTCGTCTCACAGTCGAGTTCTGGACGCTACACAATCACGGGGGCTGACTTGACCGTTGTCCAAAAGATGACCATTGGCACCTTGCACAACGAGGACAAGACACAAAAGGTCATTGAGAAAGAGGCTGGCTGTTCATTGAGCTCTGTCTCTAAGCACATTATTACAGAGACGAAGGAAAAGACAATATGTGGTGGAAAACTGTACAAGCAATAAGGATAACCGCACCCTGGAGAGAATTGCGAAACAAGTGATCAACATGGATTATTCTTCAACAAAACTTTGCACTTTACTTTTACACAGCTCCAAAACAACCAGTCCTTGGATTAAGGGCCATGCAATCACTGAGAAGCCAACAAACTAATCTTAGTCTTGTGGAAATTTTGTATTTTCTGAGCGTATACAGTTTGGATTTCCACTGAATGTCATTTATAATAATCAGAGGTGTAAAGAGTACCAGAAAACCATAGTTGAGTAAAAGTACAGATACCTTACTGTAAAAATTGTGCCATTACATATTTCAAGTCACCAATTCCGAGAAGACTTGAGTAAAAGTCATCTCTTAGTATTCAGTAAAGTATCCAATTTTAAAAGAACTTAAGTATTTTACTTCTACTGAGTTCAGGCCCAAAACTAAAAGACGCTTATATTTTTGATACTCAGTAAAAGTACAAAGTAGCCAAAAATACTCAAGTCCATTTACTCAAGTACATTACACCACTGATAATCATCAGAATTAAGTTAACTTGTATGGCTGGCATTGCAGGCTTGGCATAACAACAGGTTAAGCAGTTGTATTCAGCATCCAATTAAGTATTAAGCATCCGGTATTAAGTTCCGGTCCATGATTCATGCAGGGCAGGACCAGATCAGGATGGGTGTCTGATAGGGGCTGTCAAGTCCTAAGTACACAGTGGGGATTTTTACATCCCTGAGCATAACGTCGAGAGACCAACTCATACAGGAACGTCTCAGGTTACCATCTAAACCTTTGTTTACTGGGAAACAGAGTTCTGTTGATCTTTTCATTTGTTTGAACATTTTATGAAATGTAGTTGAGTGGGGGTGTTGATTACAGGTTTGCATAGCAGAATTCAATCGAGAATTCAATCGAGATTTCATTCAAGACTTTTCTGAGGATAGGGTTTTCACTGAGAAATCACTCTAATTCTAATTTACATGTGTGTATGTGTGTCTGTCTAATTCTAACTTTGTGCAATTGTTTCAGCTCCTCCTAGACTGCAGTGACATAAGACTGAACTTTCGACGACAGAACTCTGATGTCACCAAATACATGGAAGCTGCTTGGCGTTTAAAAGAGCAGACGCAAAATCTGAGTTGACCAAACTGGATTGTAAAGTCTTCGTTTGGTTGAATTTCATTGTTGTTGCTTTGTTCATGATAAGAGTGCTGTAAAAATTGTATTGTCTGTATATTAAATCTGCTTTAAAGTCAAGTCTAGTCATGGTCTAGTCATTGTCGAGCAATGAAATGCGATGAAAACTATCACAGTAATTGTAATCACACATTTAGATGGGAAACGTCTGGTTCTAAAATCATGTGAGCTGCCTACCTTGACATTGTCCTTGCTTTATTGGCAGACGGCTCACCGTTTCAGACACAGCCGAGGTGTTTAGAATTTTAGTCTTCTACCTGGTGATATGTAAAAGTGGGTCAAATGGGCGCCATTCATCACTAGGAATATTACAGCACCATACCGAATCTCTGCATTCTAATCAGAAAACAGTTTACACTCATCGATTTTAGATATGGCACATCATACAAAACAAATGTTAAATAATAATATATATTGTTATATCGTTTAAATATTCACTTGGTTTTCAATGAGAATAATATTGATACTTACACTTATCAATATGTCACACACACACACACAAACATATGTACTTTTCAGTCCTGATATAAATACTTTAATGGTCAAGATAATCTTCAATACAAATGCATTCATGTGTGTGTTAGTCGAGTGTGCATTGTGATTCATTTGTCGTAACCAATGTGTCTAGAATCAGGTAGGAAGGAAATGAAATGCTCAAGCTGGCCAATATTCAGTAGCTGACATGGAAATGTGTTGCACCGAAACACTGAGAAGCTCAATAAGGTCTTGAAAGGTTAATTAGAATTCATCTTAGTTTCCTCTCATACTGATCCTAATGATTAGAAAAGTTCTCGTAACCCTTGTTAGTGATGCAGCCGGTGGATTTAAAGAAACGCATTCAGGCCTAACATGTTTTCTCTATATGCGGTAAAATAAAATCACACACCATTCATCTGCAATAAGAACAAAAAATCTTTCATCTTCAGGTTGCGAATGACAACCAGAAATTGAGTGTGGTCTGACTCAGTCTTTTCCCCTCTTTTTACATGTATTAATATAAATATATAAATAATAAAGAAAAACAGTGACATGAAATGAAACATAAATAACATAATTGCACATAAAACCAACACAGGTAAATTTAAATGAAGTTGATATACTGTGTATATTTTACTTTTACTCTGCAATTCTATAATTCTTTCTCTATGCTCACTGGTGTTTAAACACCCGTAAATTCAATCAGAATGACACTCGACAGTTTAACGTGGAGCAAAATTATCAACGTCAAAACTGGAGTGGTAATTGAAAGGACCGATGTAAGAACGGCTCTGCCCGCATGTCAACCCTGCATTGGCTTTTCACACGCAATTTCAGGAAGCAGTGTTTTTGCATATCCACAGGAGGCCGAGCTCATAAAAACCGGCCCGTGTGTGAAGGCTGGGCATTTAAAACACATGGCATTTCTCTCCCGCTGTGACGCTGATTGGAAGAGAGAAGGCAAATTAATCAAGAGAAGGCTGGCATTTTGCAGAGGACATCTCCACAATTGTGAAGGAAATGCAACGTCGGCTTCCATCAAACCGAAGAAGCTGGAGCAGAGAAAGAAGAAAGGCTGATAAAAGGCTGCATATAATCATTGTTATTTTACAGTCCAGTCCTTGTGAAATTAATCATATTATTGCTTGATGCCAGTGATACCACCCTGCATAAAAGAGACTCATTAGGCAGGGATGGTAGTTTAAGTAGGAAATATGGATTTGAAGAGACTCCAGGATATGGATGAACTGTCCCTGAAATGAACTCTGCCCTCCATCAGTGCGCTGCCAGCTTTTGATCCACTCCGGTCTACTGTATATTGGGCGCTTCATTCAATCTTTTTTTTTTCTATTCATCCATTTTTCTGCTTGCGTAGTGGTTTCTTGTTTTCTTCCTGCCTTTAATATTATCATCATTTTCTTTTTTTTTTTTCAATACCCCACGGCGTTCGTGCAGTAATGGAGCCTGTCGTTTTCTCACTCCATATGAACAGGTAAGATTATTACGATCTCAAAAATGTTGCTTCTGCAGAGAAGACGGGCAGATCCAGAACATATTTGTCCTTTGAAAGTATTGTAAAGAAGTGATAAGAGACAAGATGGAGACATTATTGGAGAAAATGGTGAATGTTTTTTTTTTCTTAAATTACTGTTCCAATTGAATGAGTAGAAGGCAAATCCCATTTCATATATACTTATCTAATACAGTTGTTGGGGCAGATCAGAAAAAGGACAAATCGGCATAGATCAACATAGTCTACTCAATCATTATAGGTTCTGCACTGACATGCAAGCACAGCTTTGTCATAAAAAGTAATATAAATTGTAATCTCAAAATACGCAAGCAGACATGGTGCTTTTGCTCTTTAATCCATAAAACAGAGCACATAAAGGCCCAATAGTATTAAATAGTGTTCACTGAGGCAATGAATGACTGTACATTTGGTTCATACTTTTCTTGTGTCTCTATTCAACAGCACTCACATGAATACCCACACAAACCTTTTCAAATAACAATCAACAATGAAGCTAGTAAGCACAACTGTGATTATACTGGAAAGACTGCAAAGGAGTAAACGAAGGATCATGGGATATGGAATCAAATTAGTGCCAAAATTATCAAACATAAATTTCTAAGAAACATGAATGTGTCTAGTTTTTTATTTTTTGCTTGCAAATCCAAAGTCCTGTTGAGTTTATTACTTAGCAATTGATATTTAGTTTGATATTTTTGGCACTAATCTGATTCCACACCACATGATACAATTGCTACAATTTTAAACTTGCCCTATTATTTGCACACAAGGTTGTGGTTGTTTTTTTTTTTTTTTTACTAATTCACAAAAATATTATATAGAAAAGCGTGCTGCATACCGGAGGCCCACGAAGAACTATGTGTACAATGCAGCAACATCCGGTATTTGAATAAAACAGGGTTGGTTTTCTGCAAATGTGCTGACCAAGAGCACTGCCATTTGGGATCAGACTACATGGAGTGAATCTTAATTTTCTATCCGTATGAATTCTAGCTGAAACGGTGCATATGTAATATATGATCAGTATTTTCGCTGCACCCGTATAGAAAACTGGATTTTGTCACATTTATAACTATAATAAATATTCATTTCTTGTACTGAAAACAACACCAGCTATAATATTTTGCATAAAATACTTCATTCTGAGTTCAAACAGTCAATAGAGAAAGATCATTGAAGCAAATGTGAGGCTTTGACTAGCAGTAAATTACCCATAAGTCCAAGACACTTGGAGGTCAAGGGGAGTTCGCTCAAGCATGCATGCAGTTTGTACAAAGCTAACAAAAATACATTCTAACTGTAGGAATCAAATAAAAATGTAAATGAAGCATTAATGCTTTGGTGAACCATCTTTCTGAGCATTGGGGTTAGGCCAGCGCCGCAGTATTAAGTGTGATATTTCTCCGAGGCTCAGTCAAGGTGACTCTGGGACCTGAGAGCACGCAGCAAGTCTGCGAGAAATGAATAATCACACACCGTACGCATGTGGAGACACACACCTGTTTTAACACTTTGCCCTTTCTCCTTTACCTCGACCATCTCTTTAGGATAATGGAAACTGTCGTTGTACATGTCTCTTTTGCAATGTATTTCACATAGCATATTACCTCTTAATCCTTTCTCAAGAGTCACACGAAGTATCTGTGATTACCACTATTAGGGCTCAAGGCGACTGATAGGAGTCCCGCGGAGATGGGTGACAGGAAGAAAGAGAAAAAATGGTTTGATTACGAAAAGGTGTGAATTTGTCACAGACATTATTGTTTTGGGAAATAAGTTAAACCGAGCCTGAGTACACGTTTAAAGGTCACAGGTAATAATTAAAACCACTTGCCCAGGAATTACATTTATTAATTAATTTCAAAATTGTATGTGGAGTTGAAGTGATGTGAATATTTAATACGAGTGAGTGTGTCAACATGGCCACTAGGAACCGTATTAAAATTGTGCTCTGCATTTAAACCATCCGGTGAAGTTACACACACATACACACACACACTAACCCGGAGCAGTGGGCAGCGTTAAGCCGTGGCGTCCAAGGGGCATGTGGGTGTCAGTGTCTTGCTCAAGGACACTCAGTTGTAGAACCAAATGAAACAGGATTCCTCCCTGCCAACTCCCTACTGCTAGACAACTGCCACAATTATATCTTAACACTATTATATTGGAGTCAATAAGACAAAAAAAAAAAAACGTTCTAAAATAAAATAACATTTCTCACACTTGACACATACATTTCAGGTCAGGCAGAGGAGCACAATGTTGTTACAGAAAACAACAGAAAAGCATCCCTCCAATTACTTACAGTTGAAAATTAGTTTAGAATTGACAAATTTAGTGGTTGTTAGGTTTTTCAGTGTTAAATTGTATCTTTTGTCTTTTGTGGTATTCCACATTAGCATCAAAGCATAGCTGAGAACAGCACCGTATTGGCACGGCATTGACAGAGAACGGCCTTGTACGAAACATAGCATGTCACTTCAAGGCCCGGCAATTAGAATACAAATGAGCCTGGCTTGAAGCAGAAGGGGAATAGATCAGCACTAATGGCTGAAAAAAAGAGATCGATGTTTGGCCTCTGTGTAGGAGGAATATCTGAATTTTTTCTCCAAGAGAAGCACTCACCAGGAGCTCACCATCACTCAAATCCAACCCAAACTATGACAAGTTGTTTGACACCATTACATCCATACAAATATTTATGTGTGTTTGTGTGTCTGTGAGTAAATTATATTATATTATATCATATTTTTTTCATTGACAAGAGAACAGGTTGGTGAATGACCTTCAAAATTATGTATGTAGTCTTCATGCTCAGCTCCCAGTAGACTAAGGGACAACATCAAAGATCCCAGTACCTCAAATCAAGCAGCACGAGGTGATGAAGCCAACATCTGTCACAAGTAATGGAAATGTCGAGCGCCAAGAGAAGATAGGAATGTAAAATTATTATGTGAACATCATGTAAATGTTTTACCACAAATAATATACTATTCACAAATAGTAAAGCTAAGTCTGCTATTATAACCAAATCATAAACCAAATCTAGGGTGAATAATACCCAAACATAGTGGGTGTGATGCCAAAGTGTACTCTATAATACAAATTATAGCTGCAAATAACTATATAGTTTGAAGCCACTAATCAGATTGAACAGTGATAAGGATGGACCCGATGGACCTCTCAGCGAGAACATCAAACATCTGTTTTTGACAATTCATCCTGTGAACAATCTGATTTTGTGTCTCCCTGAATGGCTCTCCTACTTTACAGTCATTTAGCAGACACTTTTATCCGAAGCGACTTACATTTCATTACAATTTTTACAATTCACCAATTCCTGCTTTCTTTCAATAAATTCTGCCGCTCTACAGACTGAGCTACTGGGAAAACCAAGAGCTACAGGGCTCTGTGCTAGAGCTACAGCTGTATCCCCAAATCTCTACGCAGAAAGTCGTCAATCACAGTTTCTCAGCTTCCATCTAAGACATCTACAACTAAAGCAATGTTGAAAGGCACAGTTTTAAACCAAGAAAAGCTGCAAGCTAATTCAGAGAGTGCCAAGGTGGCCATATGGCTTCTGCAGCATGCGGAACAGAATGCAACAGCCACACTGTGTCTGGACATTGGTCAGGTCACTGAGAGCAGCAATTTCCCGGATGTCCTCAATACCTCAGCGCATACCTTATCAAGACAAGAACCTATAAAGGATGAATGGAAACTTGTGGTCAGTGGCATATGGGGCACCACTGGGCAGGCACAGTTAGATCTTTTTGCTTCCAGGACCAAATCCCGCTGTCTGCTTTGGTCTGCTTCAACCAAAGATCTATTTGGCGTAGTGGACTCATCCATTGCCCATTACTAACTGAAGTATGCCAACCAGTCTGATTGCACAGACACTGCACAAGATCCGACAGAAGGAAGTTCTTTTGGTTGTGCCATGTTGGCTCACCAGGACCCGCAGTTGACATCAAGGAAAAAGTTAAGTAAAGTGAGTGAGTTTGTCAATATGGCCACTCTGGATTTAACCCATCCAACACAGTAAAGTGTCACACACAAACTGAGCAGGGGGCAGCCTTAAGTCGTGACGCCTGGGGAGATGTGGGGGCATCGCCTTGCCCAAGGACACTCATTTGTAGAACGAGAGGGATTCACGCCTGCAACCTCTTTGACACAAGTCCATGTCTCATACCATTGGACCACGACCGCCACAACAAATTCCGAAATGTTGTACCAGGTAAGTTTTGAACTGATAAACCTGGCACCAAGTCCAGCCCACTAACTGATACAGGCACCCTGGAAAAATCTGTCAAATAGATGATGCTTGTTATAAAATTGAAATGGCCGTGGACCTGGAAGCTTTCTTGATCAAGACTCTGTGCCTAATCTTTGAACCAAGATATTTGCTTGTAGTTCTGAAACCCTGGCCTGGACACATGCCCAAGTATCCATTACTCCCTTTCAGCATCAGGTTACTTAAGTGAACGGGATACGTACAGGCTCTGTCTGGTACAGTATTTCTGTCCGGTACTGCTGGCCTACCTGTCCCAAACTGAGAGCTTCAGATGCTCTGATCTCTTTCTCTGTTTAGACGGACAGCAGAAGGGGGGTACTATGTCCAAAGAAAGACCCACTCACTGGACAGTGAATGTGACTTCTTCAACAGGATCCTTTCCTGCTGAACGTTGGCCCACTGTACTGTACCTCGAGTGTGGCATTCCCTTATCCTCCTTCTATTACCCACAGATACATGCTGAGCTGCCAGTGGGCTACACTCAACTCCTTCACTGGGTTTTACTGGGTTAGTCACAAGGTCAGTATCCACTCAACTCTCTTCACAAGTGGAACTAGGTTATACTGACACAACGTGCGTCTGTGTGAGTACTCTGTACTGTATTATATTGCCATTGCTTTACTCCCAAGGTCAACAATACTTCATCACTCTGAGAATTGTATGTACTGGAGTGCTAAAGTTCCGTGCTGCACGGTCAATCTTGCACCAACTACACAGCATCACCTGCAAGCCAAAGAGCAGCTTCAGAAACAGGCTACTCTTTAACTACAATTGCATAGGACTTTTTCATTTACAGTATTTTATACATGTCTATTTCCTAATCTTTTTTCACATATAAGGCACACCTTTTTNAAGTTGGATACCAATCCAATTATGTATCTTTAGTATATATATACACAGTACACTTTTAGTCACTCACCGAATATCATACTGACTGACAGAAAAGGAACATCTTACTTAACCCTGGTTCCCAGATGAAAAGGAACGAGACCTTCTAAACACTTGCATCAGGAACATCAGGACTGCATCTGGACGGCTTCAATTCCTGATCAGCTTCATGCAAAAAAAGTAATTTTGTATGCAAAATTATTCAGCCAATTCGAATCAGACTCATTCAGCGTTTCTCATACTGTCAGTCATTGACAGAACATCTCGTTCCCTTCCGTCAGTGAACCAAGGTCACAGTCACACAAGTAACCAAGGCAATTTTAGGTAGCAATTTGACAAAGCAACAATACAAGAGTAAAGGTGTCTGACTATGTTAGAAAAAGATAATCATGTAAAGCTCTTTGAAATTATTCGGATTGTTTTTGAAACATTTTTAAATAAATGATTATGTAATAATAATGCATTCAATTTTTTATTCATCGCCGCCTTTCATGACACTCAAGGTCGACTTACAGCACACACAACGATTGCCCGGTGAAATAGTGGCAGTCAATCTGCGCCA
>SOMO01000007.1:128801-140784 GCA_028128575.1 Paedocypris carbunculus | reverse complement strand
AGCAAAAATTAGCAATTAATGGATATATGTAGTATGATTACAAACAATTGATTGCTTGAGGCTCAAAGTACCACACACTTATTAATTTGCACAGACACTCTACATCAGTAGAGATTAGAATCGCCTGCACTAGATTAAACCTTGGCCTGAAAGTGAAAGAGCAGATCGAGGGTCTCACCAGGTCTGGTGTCTGTGTCACAGATGGAGGTCAGGTCACGGGGTGGCCAAGCTCAGTGACTAAACTGGATAGCTGGCCTTCTTTGTATTGCCTTGAGTTTACGTTTCGAATATCTGAACATTCTGGATATTGGCACGGGCTGATGATGAGGAACATGGGCGGCAAATGTTTTGCATTTGTCAGCACTGTGGCCTGGGTGGATTTGGCTGGTAATTGGCTATTTTAATTAGCGCCTAATATCACACCTGTGTCCAAACACTGAACAGCAATGAGAGCAGAATATTCTAGACCTTATTAGAGGATATTGCACTTATACTGACGGGTAAATATTAAAAATAAAAAAAAAACATTGAGATTTTAATTAGTGTAAAATCTGGCAGTTCAAATATATTTTTATATAATTATTACATATTTTCTGCATTTTACGAGGGGTTTTCTCGGTTAAAGTACTAATAAAAAACTAAAATAAAGTAAATAAAAAACACTGCTCACACTTATATATATATAACATGGTGTTTTGTCAATATTCTACATAAAAGGTGATTTTCAGGCAAACTTACACTTCCCACACCGTGCGAAACAGGGCAGAAAAAAATGAAAAAATGCAGCCTGTGCATCAGAAATTGTGAGCATTTGTCAGTGTGAATAACAATAATATTAAGCGGGGAAAGCAGCAGCAGTGAATCAGGCCAGCTGCTGGTTGCGGTGTGTTCCTGAGGGTTATGCCTCACGGTAACCTGAGCCATGTGTGCAGCCTGATAAAATGTGGATTAAGCAAGAAGGAAAGAGTAGAAGTGCAGCACGTAACATGACTGTACAGCTCACTCCTGACCCTCTAGCTTTCAAACTCAACTGACACTTTGATTTTTTTGATTTTTTTTTTTTTTTTTTTTATATTTACTTGTTGGAAAATGTTGTTAAAGAAATGTTAAGGTAGGATTGTACCGTACAGTATCTGAGTCTAAATTGCATGTTGTGTGTACTTAGCATGTCGCTAAGCTAATGATTAATAAACTAGGCACAGGTTTGGTCATTTCAGTTAATCAGGTTATAATAAGATAATAACTCAAAAAGCACTGACTATCTCAAAGAGCTGAAACTGAATACAAACATAAAAAGAAACAAATACACTAGCATTCTAGAACTTCATAGCAAAAACACAGCAAGCATTCCATATTCACCTAATAATCAAAAAAAATATTGCAATATTTTGATCATAATCCAATGACACTTTCTTGCGGATGTTCTGTTCACCCACTCCATAACAGACGTACTTATGTCCACTACACAAGACCGCCAGGCCACAGTGGTCAGGAAGAAATAATCTTTACAAAGACAGTTTACAGTTAGCGGATCTAGTAATCTACTTTTATGAAATAATTATATTCTAATTAAATTGTTGTCCAGAGTTGTGTTCTGTTGGTGGAGAATTAATATAGCACACTATATCAAATGAGTTGAGAAGTCTATTTATTCATATTTTCTTTACAAATAATACATTACTATTGTAAATGTTTTATTCATACCAGTTTATAACTGCTATATCAGTTTTCCATCTTTTTTGTGATTTTATATAAAGAAAAACATTTAGTAAACTTATAAGTTCATATTATATTACATGGAATAAGTATAATATTATTAAACTCATATTATGTAATCTTGCTCTTTCAATTTCACCTCCCATTCAAATCACAATTTTTTTTGTAAAAATAATTACAGTACTAGAAAACCTATTGAATATTTAGAGGTGATGTGGATCCTCATAGTCTCTGTTGTGTTCTATTCAAGTAGATCATTTGGACCTAAACGCGGACTGTGTTGCAGATGCTCAGCAGCTCGGCGGTGAAGACAGCCCATCAACCGTTGGTGACTGAGCGGAGACGGATCCACTAGAGACCAACAGTCAGAAATGCAGCACTGTACGGTTGCGAAATGATTGGCTTGCATGGCCGGATCGTTTCTTGAAGAATTATATTTTCTTCAGTCTTCAACAAAGCCGCTTCACTTCATTTCAATAATCGAAGAATGGGACCACTGATGCTGATGCTGACCCGATCCATCCTGGGCATCGTTGATGTTTGGAAAAACCAGATTATCTTTATTTGTGGATCATTTATTGACACACACATTGACTAGAATAACCGCAGAGAGCTTGTCTGAGTGAGTTTGTGGTAAGAATTGTGCTTTTTACACAAAAATCCTCGGGCAGCTGTCTGGATGGAATGTCACGACTGACAAATCACTGACCATTTAGACAATGCCCTAATCAATATATTAGTCATTTATTTTCTTTTAATTTCAAAACTCTAGCCTGCCGAGTTTATCCAATGCTATTTATTGTAAGTTGTCCTGTCTGTCTAGTTTGGCTTTATATGAGCATTCTTCTTTTTTTTAAATCTCAACTTTTCATTTTCCTCTCTGTGGCTTTATAAAGCTTCAGAATATCTTGGTGCAAATAAAAACAGAAAGCCTCTATTATTTTGGAAACAATGGAGCTGAAGGACTTTATTCAAGCCACGCTCTAAAGTGATCCACAATAGTTCCAACCTTGCTGCCCTCTCTTTTTTATTCTGTGTGGAAGATGACCGAAGAAAATCAACAGATAAAGGACGAACCACATTTGGCACATGGGAAGACCATCAGTCAATCCCGATTTGGAGGGTGAGTATGTTGCCATTTTATAAAAGTTCCATCCATCCATCCATCCATCCATCCAATATTTTACCAGTTTGTTTATACCAGTATGCAATACGGTACATGGAATCATGAGTGTGTATTTCTTATTTGCTTAGTTTCCTGGAAAGCCATAACATAGACGGTTAAAATCCATATTAGATTTGGAGTGGTGTAAAGTGTGCAAGCATTTGCGCTGGTTCTTGTGGGCTTTCTTGCTTGGAGTTGCAGCAGCTCACTCAGCAGTATGGCAGTGATGGGAGGCTCAGGTCTGTTGGGGTTTAATTAAGCACACAACCTTGAGTCTTTACGGCCACAAATGCTGGACAGCTAATAAATTTAGTGAATTATTGACACAAATTGAGAGTCTAATAATGAAAGGTAAAAAAATAAGGTCCATCAGTACCATGTAGTGTAGTTTATGAGCAGGTGCATTGCTGGTGCAGCATCGCTGAAGGAAGCAAATATGAGTCCAGCAACCTTGAGTCTCATTGGGACCATAGAGACAGGCCATTTGTAAAGACAATAACACCAGAGTCTAAATTGGTCCTTTGTTTTTTCCCCTGATAAAAAATGTCTAAATGGCAATTAGCAGATAATAAATGCTAAATTATGAACAAGTTGCGTGGTCTGAAAAAAATCTAACACAAAAAAGCATTAAAATAAAATGTTTGTGTATCAAACTGAAGCCTAAAGTGTAAACAAAATGTTATGTACATATAAATAAAAAATTAAAGGTATAATAACATGTTAAAATATGTTCTGTATATAAAACTGTTTTGTTAATTTTAATATGTTAAAAATGCATAAAAAGCCCAATTATTGAATGATCAATATAAAACAATTATGTTTAGTGAGGCTTGCAAAGTTTAGTCAGTTTTTAATATCAACACTATGTTAATAAATGCATAGAATCTTGGTGCTTTTTAATACGCTTCACAAACTTAAAGCTTTAATTACGTCAGATGTTTTTGTTAAAAATGCAAAACCGGCTTCATTTCAAATGCACATTTCAATTAAAGGTTTTAACTAAATCAGAAAGTCAAATGCACAACCGTCCATATTTTCCAGCCTTCATGAAATGTCTGTTTAAAAAGCGAGTAATAAATGCAGCATCATAATTCAAATGTTTTATTTTAAGGTGCATTCATTTTATCCAGTAAAGTAGGCTACAGCAGCTTCATTCTTCAAATAGTCTGCCATGATTTGTGGAAAAACAGTGGCCACCTCCAAAGCTTGAAAGGCCCATACAGTAATATTTCTGAATTGTTAATGCCTCCCATTCTGACCTAATTGCTGTTTTTTTCCCCAGCTCCAGTCTGACATCCTCACACTGCGGGGACCAATCTTGAGCACCATTAGCAGTAAGCACCATGTCGGAGCTGGATGACTATTCTCCTCAGAGAGGACACCCTCACCCCGACCCGGCTCGCATTCAGCAGAACCTCCTGGAGGAGCAGGTGGAGCTGTGGTGGTTCAACGAGCCTCGCAAGTCCTTCCTATGCTACAGCGCCTCCGTGTGCTTGATCCTGGGCTGTGGCCTGGGCGGCGTGGGCCTCCTGTCCACCACCACCAGCCTTTCCAGCGAGTGGAGGCTGGGAGCAGGAACCGCTCTTTGTCTTCTGGCTCTGGCCATCCTGCTGAAGCAGTTGCTGAGCTCCGCCGTCCAGGATATGAACTGTGTTCGCAGCAGGCGGCGGATCGACATGCTGAAGAGCGGAGGTTTGTCTGACGTGGTGGTCATGCTGGTCACGGGGGTCTCGCTTCTGATATGCGGGGCTGTGCTCCTGGATTTGGCTCTGGCCTACCACATGCCCAAGCCTGGCAAAGCGCTGAACGACATGTTTATATCTGGGGTGGTGCTGCTGGCGGGTGGAGGTTTTACAGTATTGGCCGTTGGGATTTACTCGGCCGTAGTTTTCCTCTTAGAGAGGACCGGGCCTGGACAGCGGCGGTGGGAGAGGACAGTGGGGATATTCACCATTTCAGGCCGAATGCAGGGACGGAGAGAGACCGCTTCCAGCCTGGCTCGCCTCATATAGACTCTGAATGTATGCTGGTTTTTACTGAACGTGAATAGAGACGGAATTAGCACATTGTAAAACACTGTACAAACATGCGTCACTGACGACTGTAATAAACAAGCTCACATGGGGCGTTTACAGTGACACGCCACATGCCAATGGACACACGCTGCTCGAAATGTAAGACCGCACACCTTTTAAACGTAATGCATTTGGGTTCAATCTTGGTTCATTTCTCAATCAAAAGCATTTGTGGTACAATGACAATTATCTCCAATAATATTTTCCAGTTTTTTTTAACAGCTGAGGAAAGAAATGGACTAAAATATTATCCTCTTGCCTTTCACATGAGCTTTTTCTGATGGATGCTTCCACATTTACACAAATGACACGGGTCACTTTAAATTCAAATGAGTATTTTAAAATGAATTAATTAGTATTTATTATTAATTGTGAATAAACGCAGAACTGTGAAATTTTGCTTTTGTTGCACTTTGTTTGTTCTTTATTTGTGTGTTGTTGAGTTAGTGTCCAAGTAAAAAAGTAATACATATTTATTGTGATATTGTCTTCTAAATGTTTTGAAATTTGTATCTTGTTTTTTTGATGAAAAGAAAACGTTTAAATGAAAAGAACAATTGTAGAGATTATAATAATTTTAATGTTTTTGAAATGTTTGATTCAATATTGATGCAAAAATAGAGCCTAAAATAGAACCTAAAATTCAATTTTCAATTAGAAAATTCAGTTTCTTATGTTTTGCTCGCTGCCACCCCAACTCCATATTTTTTCAAAGCAACAGTAATATATATTTTTTCCACATACATACAGTGTTAAACACAGTTAATACATTTTACAAAAGCACAACAATTTATTTACATTTTTTTTTAATTTTTTAAGTTTGCATCTTTTAGAGTCGGGTTGATATTTATATTTTTTATATTCAGATCCAGGAAAAACAAAGATCCAAACCTGCATAGCAAACTTTTAACAGCAATTCCAATTGGTTTCAAAACTTTTTTGTAAGTCTAATAAAACAGATGTATTGAAGCTGAAGGCAGGTAGTTGAGATCTATTTCACTTTGCGCACAAGGTGAACAAACTGCGACAGTTTTTAAAAATCACTCCAGGAAGTCACACACACACACACACATCACAGCGATACTCGTAAATCAAAAAATCCACGGCGTGTGGAATAGCAAAGAAATGGGACATGAAAAAAATGCTCGATAAATCCCTTGATAGTCATGCACTTAAAATATTAAACTTTTTTATTCTTTTAAATAATCTCCAGATTAGTGTGTGTGAGTATGTCTCTGTTATTCTTTTCACCTTAAACCAAAGTATAGTTGGATGGGGTCAGCTCTGGAGTCAAGATGATGGAGGGAGGCGGTGATCATGGTCAGTGCTGGGCGATGCCCGGTCTCACCCACAACAAGCTGACTATTGTGTAACATCTGCTCAGTGCCCATGTAAACAATAGCTGACACTGTAGCGCATTGTTGCTCATCGATCGGCCTGTCATGTGCTGAAGCTGATAGGCACACAGTTGTCGCACAGCATCTTTATTTCTGGATAACAAAAAATGCATTGACATACACACACACACACACACACACACACACACACACAATTTATGTTTGAAATTCTTTCTGATTCCATGGATTTTTTTTCCTCCAGATTTTTTCTTTGGATCAACTTCCTATTCAGTGCTGAAAACAATCCAAACGGTTGTATTTTTCCGTGACCTTTACTACAGTATTGAGAAACAAATCTATCAATAGAACGATCGAGCAGGGAAAAACAATGCATTCGGTAACGGTGAAATAAATACTGCAAAGTAACTGCTCCATTGACCTTTGGTGAATAAATGATAGAGGAAGGTATTTTGACGTGACAACACATAATATATTCTGCTGCCTCGGCAGAGGTGGCCGGCAGTATTCCGTACACACCGCCGTGTGGATGATAAGACAAGCACTGCGATGCATGTGAATAAAGGAAAATCTAATAGAAAACGTGGTGTAATGAAAGTTCACGCATGATCAGGTCAAACAAATGCGGGGTCAATGAGTTCGTTAGTTTGGTGCATAAATGTCCTTATACGTTCTTGGACTTGCATTGGTGTGATGGTAATTTTCAGTGAGCACTAAAACATTCGTTAATGTGGCGACACTATATAGTGTTACAATGGAGTCCTAACTATAACCGAGCCTTATTAATCATTGAGCTGGAGCGCAAGGGATTCATTTCAGGCCGGTGGTTGTGCGTACCACTGTATCGAAATAAAGATTCCAGAATAAAAGCGGTCCACAGAGAGATGAAAAGAAAACAAGAAGTAAATAGGCAGCCACACACACACCAGTGTTATTTTGAGTCATTCGTCTACGCAAATAGGAGTTTATAATGGGTAAAAAGTGTTTCTGATCTCACACACATTTTAAAATGAACAATGGAGTAAATAATCCGACTGCGTCTTACAGGCTTCATCTAAAATAGAGATTTTCAAAATTACTGCCTCTGGATTCTGGAAATCAAGTGTTTTGGGGCTTTGGTGTCTTCTATAGCGTTCTAACTTCTGCCTTCTTTGATGCGTTTGTGAAACTGCAAAAGGAGCAGAATTGAAAATCCATTGAAGAAAAAAGTCCTCTGTCTGTGGTGAAGGGCAGTTGCTGTCCATTTCAGATGAAGCGGGAGGCAGAAAAAAAACTCCTGTCTCCTCTTAGCTGGTCCTCAGCTGATAATCTGTGGAAACGACAGAGAAAAAAATCAAAATACAACAAAACTACAATATATGAATAAACACACATTGATAAATATGAAACCGTGGACTTTTCAGACCGCTGTCAAGCTTGATGTCTGCTTTGCATTTTGTATAAATAAGTGAACAGGACTGAAGGATTAGAGTGACTCTATCCTCTTGTGCAATCTGATATGTCCTGCTGTGATGTGTGTGTGTGTGTGTGTGTGTATGTTAGTGCGCATGTGTGTAGGAATTTAGCACAAAGTGGGGCCTCAATCGCTTGATTTTTAATACCCTAGTATTCACAATGCATTTTATTTATAAGGTGCCTTTCGAGACCCCAATGTGATATAAATGCAAGTGTTGTGGGATTGTCTTACCTCCGCTCTGAGTGATGTAACGCACCCACGGCAATGCCTGGTATCCACTCTTTTCAATGATTTTCAAGTATCGAACCTGTTCAGTCCCCAGACACAGTGAAGTGCAATCGCTCGGGTCAATGGCTGAAACTTTCTGGCAGAACAATCTAGAGTTTTTGCCTTACCTGAATACCAGACACTGTGAAATAAGGGATCTCAAACTTCACTGTGATGGGTCTCCTGGCTTCCAGTTCGTCACTCTCCACGCTTGGCAGTCCGAAGTGAGCTCTCATCAGAAACTCCTTCCCACCCTTCAACAAGTTCAGATGCTTTGTCAAGGTTAGTCTAAAATAAAAATATAATAGCTGGCAGCAATGTGGGGGTTTGAGATTTTTACCCTAGTAATACAGGTACAGTATGATGATGAATTTATCGTGATTACAGGATATGTTCATTTTGCTGTAGCATGCTTGACCCTGATCAAAGTTATTAAAATGTAGGTTAAAACCTTTTTTTCCCCTTAATCTCTATATATTCTAAAATTGTACTACAAGTATTAATCAGCCATTTTAACCCATTATTGGTAACCTGACTGAAGTTGTTTTTAGAGGGTTCCTCATCATCATAAAAATGATTTATTTTTATCTAGTTACTCTTATCTTTTGTGCCTGAACAGCACAAGAAATTGTGTCATGAAGCGATGACAAAAGTTACTTACAGGGAAAGACTTTATGTTCCATTCGACGGCACTCTTCTCAGGAAGCCACTTGGCCTGGCCTGTGGTGGTCTTAAATTTGGGAGAGTCAGCATCACTTGGAACCGGAACCAAGATGGACACATTGTTGGCAGTAGAGCGGCTCTTGAATTGACTTCGGGCCTAAAGGAGATCGAAGCTGTAGCACAACTTCACTTATCCCAAAAACTGAGGTCGTTTAAACACAGGAAAGTGATTCGAAAGTTTTAGGCATTGCAAGGACAACAACGTAGAGTTTTAGGACCCAACTCAGTTAACGTCTAGGCCTTTCCTCAGAACAGAAGCCTGATTACTGAAAGCCGAAGAGCTGCTGGAGGAGGTAAAGGGAAAAGCAGTGAACTGTGTAGCCGGAGTGGATGTGCGAAGCTTTACCTTCACCTTGATCTCTACTCGACTGTGAGAGAACTTCTCTATTACGCTCTCAATCCATATTAGCGGCTTCACCTGTCAGAACAGAGCAGTGACAGAACAGATAAGAGCTGTGAAATCATGTCACCCACTGAGCTGCTCTCATGCTTTTCCTACGCTGTCTTATCCAGAAATCTAATAACTGTTGAAAATTCTCAGTATATCACGTTTCATTGTCAATGAAGTTAATTCAATGATTATGTTTTCCCATTTTAACACTCATTTATAGTTTTGTAAGTATTAGTAAGCCACAGCAGGTCACAAAGTCACAAAGCAGGACACATACAAAAATTCACTCATATTTTTGGGCAATTTTTCAATCTCAAATTCTCCCGAACATTGAGGCTATGGGAACAAAGCGGACACTTTTATTTGAGAGAATTTCAAATGTAATATTGAATCATTTCAGGCATGCAAATCCAAGCTACTTTTTTAAGATGGGTGTCAGAGGATGCTTTCATTCCTTTACATTTATTTACAAATCCTTACACTTTATAATCTTGTAATATTACGGAATATTTCAGAGTTTCTGTGTCATTTCAACCCACATTTGTGCTTATGGAGAACATTTCCTCAGGTCTCAACTTCATCGCTTTCTGGCAATCTTAACTAAAATTGATTTCCCAAATCTCAAATACCATCAATAACTCAAGCATATGGATGGGAGAACAAGAAACTTTACACATCATCTTCATCACTGACCGTGGTGTTAAGTCTGTACGACATGAGTTCAGATTCTCCATCAGGTGGGATGAACGAGATTGTCCGGTCATTCTCAAAGCGAGAGAGTCGCACACACTGATGAAACTTCACGTCTTCCAGCTCCACGGACTTACTTTTCTCTCCTGGAAGAAAGAGAAACGTGGATGAATTCTGGAATAAGAAGAGTTTACTATGATAGATTGTTAATAAAAACTCTCTCACACACACACACACACACACACACACACACACACACACACACACACACACACACACATGCATTTATTTCTAAGTAAGGTCTTGCTATTGTCTTGCAAAACGATGCATTTCCTTGCACATTCAAAACTCGAGTGTAATCTCGGTCAGAAAATACAATCTTGACCTTCAAAAAGACCTTTGAAATTGTAGCACCCAGATAATCCCACTAAAAAGCATAAAACTGTAGCATTCGTGTCCCCACTTTGACCTAAATGCCCGCATGCACACACAAACACACACACACACACACTTTTGCAGACACAGAGCAGTTCTGTAACTCTGGAGGTGGTTTATTTGTGTGACCTCTGCAAAAGGTAAGGCAGTGTGTCTACAGAGGAGCCGCTTAATGACTCCAGCCCCTCAGCCCCGGAACTCACTAACACCTCAATTCCCCAAAGCCGGAGCCTGCAGCATGTGTCTTTTCATATCTACAAGCGTGTGTTCACGTGTCCACTCTGTCTAAGTGTGACATTTCCAGTTAGACATGAAAGCCCTCTCAGAGGTTTGATGTCCAACACAAGGGTCAGATCAGAATCTGCGTGTCGCCGGGCACAGACGAGGCCTGCTGGGAGCTGCGGCACCTACAGTCTAAGGGTCGGAGAGGGGTTAGGATGCTCTCTTATTTCTCTCTGATTGGCTCCCCTGAGTCCTCACCCGGAGACTTCTGGGAAAAGCGGTGCTGAAAACAACATGTACTGTTTTGTTTTGAGCTGAGCTTTATGGCGGACTAATAACATACATAATGCTTGCTGCGCTCTGAAGTAATTTTGTAAAATTACACTTATGTGTAATAAAAAAAAATGCTCTGGAAACAAATGCACAGATTTCAATTCTAAACAAAAGCATGAACTGGGTTCAGTGATTCACTGATAAGCATAAGTTCTGTTTAAAATAATCCAGACATGATCACTTTAGGAACACGTGCAGAAGATGTTTTGTTTAGAGCCAATGAAAAAAAAAAAAAAAAAAAATTATTTTTATTTTTGCACAATTCAACCTGTAGAGGGCGGTGTACTTCTTTTTTTACTTTTATCTGTTACATTTTATTGTTTTAGCCAAAAAATTAGGTTTCCTTTTTTCGTGTTGTTTTTTTCCATTTTGGCTAGAATTGAGGACAAAAATTCAGTTTCTTGTTAATTACCCTACACCAACCTGTTTTTAAACCATTATTATCAGTTCTTTTGTTTTTTACCATATTATCCCCAAAATTAGGCTTAATATTTTGTGCTTGATTCAAAGTGTTGGCTTTATATTGGAAGTTCTTTACTTTTCCTCTACAAGAGCATTTATGAATTTTAAAATGACCTTTAGTCACTTTACAGTAATAAATGCCTGTAATTATTAGTTGAAACGGTAATGATCATACCTTTGATCTGATTGGAAGCTCATTTGACTTTAATTTTAGGTTGTGGCGCTGAAGAGGTTCTGTCTGCGGCGGTACATTCAGATGCAGACAGCAGCACTGGTGTGCTTGAGACTGACAGCCACTGGTTTAGCCCTGGGCTGAGGATTACTAAAGTGCTTCAGACGAGTGAATTCACCTAACCGCGGCGAATAGGAGAGCAGCAAAAAAAAGGATCAAATGAATCAACAATCAACTGCGAAGCAATGCTACAGAAAAGCAATTAAAACCTTCAGATGGTTTGAAGCCGAATTTTGCTACACTTGACATGTATCAACACATCTGTATTTGCAAATCTGTGTTTGCAAATATTTGATTTTGTGATTCTGCACTTCGCAGACACTTTATTTCAAAGCGACTTGCATTGCATCACGGCTAAATTGCATCACTCCGATCCCACAATCCTGAGGCGGAATAAACCTGTTCTGCTTAAAGAGCTGCAGGTTTATTATTATTTTAATGACTATAAAAATAATAATAAT
>SOMO01000007.1:113602-125183 GCA_028128575.1 Paedocypris carbunculus | reverse complement strand
ACTTTTCCATTTCTGGGTCACAAGAAGCTGGGAAACACACACTCATAGACACTTCATGTTTTTGGAAGGTGGGAGGAAACTTTTACTGGAGACCCGCAAAAAATTGTGTTTAATATTAGTAATTGTGTAATACTGTTTGATAACAAAACATTTTACAATCAGTTTTTTAAACAAACAAAGTTTATTAAACAATCAATGTTCAATTTAGTGAACTCTAACTATCAAAAGGAGCCCGAGTAAATAGCACGTGAAGCAGATATCTGTGATTTAACCATTACTTGTTGTGAGATATTCCGTCAGATAATGATATTGGATTGCTCCAGGGCAAAGACCAGATCGCTTTCATCAGCTCAGCCAAAATCCAGGGGTGTATTAGAGGGTAATCCATTCCTCCGAGACCCCCAGGCTCTGTTTTCACACACCCACCCACAACCCCAAAACTCTGGCCCGAGTGTGTGTGTTTTTGTGTCGGCGTGAAAACTAATAGCATTCCGGTGCAAAACGTTAATGAACGATTAGTATTAACTGTAATGAACGTGTTCATAAACAATGTGTTTGTTTTGTGGTTTCTTATTGATATATGCTGTATGGGAAATAATGGAGATGGATTGATGAACAACCGGGTAGACAGATACATAGACTTTTCTAAGTTTATAACATAACAATTCAACTGAAAAAACTAAATTCTCGAGTGACGTCACTGAGACGTCATCAATTGATTTGCCGGGATACATTTAGCGAACACTGTACTGTTTTTAATTGAAATACAGTTAGTCTTGTAACCTATTGAAATAACTTTTTGACGTCTTTTATGAATATGTGCGAGCAACATACATTATCGACATTTACTCCATCAATTTTAGATACCAGCATATTTGAGATACCAGCTTAAACAATGTATTTGAAAGTTTTTCATCATCAACACGTTTTTATCACGCATTATTGACGTTTTAAACCGATACTAGTTTTAATTTGTCACAACATAATAGCTTTTTGAAAGTTAAAAGAAACTCTACGACCTTCCACATCCGACAGGTGCACACGGTAATCTTACCTTGCCTTTCAGGTCCAGAATAAATATCGCGGACGCTGCCATTTTCGACAAACGTGTAGTGGTAAGAGATCACACCGGCACACGTCGAAAGTTTTAACGTTTCTGTAAGAGTTTCATCGACAATGGACCGAGCGCTTCCCCATCACTCGCTCGCGCGTCTTCCGGGTTTCGAGGCGTCTAACCGGTTCTCCAGCTTTGGCGGGTGAGTTTGTTGCGGTTCGGTGGGTTACACGTAACGCGACTGGGAAAATAACAAGAACGCCTCATTTAAATTATACTCGCATAATACTTCGCCCGATCGGTTCGCGTGATAGTAAAGTTAAGTGACGTAAAGATGATGTCATTGAAGGAGGATAGTACTTACAGGTAACACTTCATCAATAAGGTCAAACGTGTATGACGATTCATGCTTTTGCAAAATGTGTTTCTATTTGCTAGTGACGAATTATGCGTTTATTCTGCCAAAAATAAAATTGGTAAAGCAAAATGCCAGACGGTTTACTAAAGTAATAAAATGCACAGCAGCGGCACCACGTGGTTGATGCAAGCAATTTGATTATTTAAAAAAAATCAAGTACGTACTGTAAAATATACAAGAGTTGGGGACATGATTAACATGTCAGAAATGTGTCCACAAATGATTCAGAATGTATGTTATTAAACACAGATGCTTGTGATGATGACTAGCATTTCAAAAAATATCAACTCTGTCTTACACTTAAAATCTACTTTCTTATTATTAACCAATGCTAAATTCTATTTCTTCCTCTTCATCCTCTTCATCATCATTCAGTTCTTCTGCCCTTGTGGCTCTCTGACAATCCCCAGCTTGAATATAGTTGTCTTCAATGAAACCATCATCATCTTCATCAATGTGGATGGTTGGTACTGCACGGGTCCCTGGGCCACCATGGCTTGAGAAGCCCACCTCAAAGTTGGCAGGGTCACACTGACTGGTGGCATCTGCTTCACTGAGTCTTGAGTGTCTATAGCTCATGAGATACTTGTGCACAAGGTTGCACTTGGCACCTAAAGCGATAAGTATGGACAAGGACAAGGCAGTGACTAATATGGCCACAAGAACCTTCCAGCTGGTTGTAGAATGTGTGGAATCAGATGTGATATTCCCATTTTGATTTCCTAAAAAATAAATTTTGTATTATTGAAACAACAGAGTATAATATGGATAAAACAGAAAAAAATAAAGTTCAAATAGGTACTTACCATCCAGATTCTGTGAGGTATTCTCTGAAGAATTGTCTGCGAGTAGTCTTCGAAGAAAGACAGCGTGGATTATATTTTTAGGCGTGCCTAGTGTGAGGTACAAACAGTGTAAATAGATATCACTGGAATACCAACACTGTGCATTTACATATGAAGGTAAAGTCTAATGCAATCCAGATCACCTTTGACTTCATCCACAATATTGTGCTTTGGTTTTCTGAACATAAATAAATTCTTTTCCACTCTTCTTCTGAGATGTTTGGTTTGTCTTGAGAACTGATTAACTGCCAGGTCTTGCAGTCCAGTAGACAGAGGACCCTTCAGGCGAACCTTATCCAGGATGAGCGTGTGTAGACTGGGGAGGAAGGTCAGAGCGTTGGTGTCCACTGCCACCAGATTACACCTGCTGAGATCCAGAACTTTCAGAGATGGCAGGTTGCGGAAATGATGTTTCAGCAGCAGGGGGAGATGGTTGCCTGAGAGGTTTAATGTGACCAAGTGGTTGAAGAAGTTCAGACGTCTGATGTTCTCCCTCAAGGTCAGATTTAGACGATTGTCAGACAGGTCCAAGTCAGTCACATTCATCCAGATGTGTGGTGGCACTAATGTAAGCTTTTTCTGACTGCAGTCAAATGCGGCCTGCGTAACAAAAGACAGTTTGTAGGATTCAAAAAATATATTAAAAACAAATACAAAATTTTACCAATTACTTGGTTTAAAAGAGGAAACAATATGTTTAATTTTACGACAAAAATAAGCGTTTAAAAGTCTGTGTGAACTGCTTTCACAAAAAACAGGAAGCAAGAGTCTCCAAACAGGATGCTCCTGATGGAGAGAAGCTTTCTCCGGCTCGGGGAGGGGAAAGGAGGCCAGAGTGTGTGCTATTTTTCCTCACCGTCTCTCTGTTGACTCCACAAGGCTTCACGGTGTGGAGTGTGTGTCCGAATTCTGAGATCCAGAAGCACAAGAACACACTCAGCGTGTATGAAGCTGGCCCCATGTTATCCTGCTTCCTACGAACATTACAATTAGAGAAAGATAATCATTGTCTACTAGATTAGTGCTTTTTAACGAGATTGAACAGTCAATTAACTCTCCTTTAATTGAGGTCATACAGTTGGATCTTCTTGGTTGAAATAAAATTGCTTGTACTTAATTTTATAGAATAGTGAGACATTATTTTAAAACTACATGTACTGCTTTTAAAGAGTAGTACAATGGCGTAGCAAGTGGCTCTAGAGTTTGGAAAATGTACCATAGGTGTGAGTGATTGAATGTTTGTGTTTGTGCATGCTCTGTGGTTGGTTGGCCAACAATACAGGGTGTGTCCTGCCTCAGACCCAGAGTTGCTGGGTTTGGCTCTGGCACCCCGTGACCCCAAAGTAGAAAAGTGCTTCAGAAAATGGATGAAAGCAGTTTTCTTTAATCCATACTTACGGTATGTATGTATGTATGTATATATGTATGTGTGTTTCTGTGTAATGAACCACATAACTTGTGATCCACTTAGAGAAACCTCTAGAAGGCATAAATTATAGTAAAAACAGGAGTAAGTTCAGAGCATACCTAAGCAATCATAGTGCAAACAAGTACAGCCATGATCAAACCAGAGCAAGAAAAACACAAAAAGTGCTCAGTACACACTGCAGAGAGTACACTAAAGGGGTCTTCAGGGCAAACAAACACCCTAAGCATACGGCATGATGGTATGCTATTGAATCCATGATTGAGCTGAGCCACAAAAGCTTGTTGGAATTAAGTGTTTTTTAGTCTAATGGCATGATGGCTAATGGTTAGAAGGCCTCCTTCTATGAGGCATCCCTGAGACCACCAGTATCAGAAAAATACGAAACAAATCAGGTGGGATCAAAACCAACAGATTAAGAAGTGCACAATATTTTGCAAGATTCAGTGGTTAAACTAAGTCCGTAAACACGCAGCTGAATCTAACTACGACATATGCTGAGGTTTCTCGGAAATAGGGTTACGTAGTCCAGTTAAGTAGTTCAGTGAGTTGTGGTGTACATAGTGTTTTACACATGCATGTATACTGCATATATCTATATCAACATCCATACATCCTTTGTTTTTCATCCCCTGCTCCATTGTTGGGCAACGGGGAGAAAAGAAATGAATGAAGACACGAAGCTTTCAAAATGTTAATGTAAAAAAAATTGAATTTGATGAAATTATTGTCTTAGTAAGACATAAATAGTAAAATGCTCTTTTGATTGTATGAAAAAGGAGAGACAGGGAAATTGTTCTGCTCTCATCCTTAAGGAATTCTTGCTTATCTCATTGTTATTTTCACAAAAGCCACTTCTCTTGTGCCACACACACGATCTCTTCCTCTCACTCTCTCCTCTGGAGTAAGAGCAGGTTGTAAACACACTTTAAGAGCTGATTATATCTCTTCCTGTCTCTGGAGTCCCTTGTAAAATCATTCCTTCATGAACCACAATTCAGGCACATCGAAACCATCCGCATGGGTATATCAAAGTGAATGAGGGGAAGAGAAGACTTCCAACCCGTTTCAGTGGGAATTCAATCCCTTCAAAATGTGAACTGATATTGAATTTCCTGGCTTTGCCTTTATCTCCCTGCGCTGCTTGCAAATGAACCGGCGTTGTGTGTTTTACCTGACCTCACTTACACTGCGAATGTCTGTCACATGAAGAAGTCCTTCACCCGACCTTCCCAACATCAAGTATACACTAAACACAAGCCCTTCCCCCATCACTTCTACTTCATTGTTTGTTACTGATTACATTAACACTAAGGACTTTGAATTGTTATTGTCGCCTAAAAATTTGCTTCACAGCCCAGAAGGGATTTTTGAGTTTTACTGTACATAATCTTTTTGATGTAAAAGTTTTACATTTGCTTAAGCCTTTGCTTACACTTTTTAGGCAAGGAAAATAGTGTTTAATACATGTAATATACCAGTTAATTCTGAGGAAATTCTGAACTTTATTATATAATGCTGAATTGAAAAGCCTTGCTTGATAGAGCTGTGAAAAAACCATCACAAGTTCTTATCAGCCAGTTACCATGGAATCTGTAGATCTGTCTGTCTTGACTTTCACCTAAAAGTACATCTTACCTTTAGCAGTTGACTTGTTGTAGTTGGTACTACCGTGATAGTTTACTTATGAATAAAAAAACAATAAAGAAGACAACCTGACGACAACCTGACGACAAATACATAAAAAAATCCTTCTTCGCTCTGCTTGAGCTTTGGGCTTTTATTGTGAATTAAGGTGTAAACCTACTTGCATACATCTCTGTGAGAACAATCTGTGTAGAAACGTTTTGCTGTGACTTACCTGAGATTTGGCTTTTCCGGTTATTTTGCACTGAGAAATCGATGGCTTTTCATTTCAGGTGTTACAGTTTATCATAGGCAAGAACGTTGCTGTATGTACGTACTAGATTAAGGAAGTGATGGTAGAGCAAAGGTTGTGGGAGGCGTGTCTTAAAGATGTCATTCTATTACAGTTAATTTATAACCAACTGGCTGCACAAAGATTGGTGACAGAATCCAGTGTCATAGTTTCAACAAAACTGGTTTTATTATATTTTATCTGGTTTTATATTCATATTTTAGGTATTTCTTTGCACATGTGTACATCGTTTATGTGTACACATATATACAGTGAATATTTACATATAAATACAATGTAAAAATGCATGTGTGTATATATAGTAGACCATAGATAGACAGGAGATAGGGACAGATAGATAGATAGATAGATAGATAGATAGATAGATAGATAGATAGATAGATAGATAGATAGATAGATAGATAGATAGATAGATAGATAGATAGATAGATAGATAGTTGGGTTGGATAAAATATAAATTACAATATAAATATAAATATTTAAATAAAAATACAAATTTAAAATATAAATTACAATAACAATATGGTTCCAGGTCCTCAGGCTTGAATTCCTAAATATATGACTTGAGATCTAGTTACTGGCTGTATAGTTGAAGCAGAAGTGATCAGCATCTGAGGAAGAAGCGAAGCTACTTAGCAGCAGCCGTCAGTGGAGACTTGTGGCAGGAAGCAGTGCTGCGGGAGCTGATATGTGACCAGGAAACTGTCAGGAATCAAACAGTAAGCACGGAGAAACAGGAAGAACTACTGGTCTCCTGTCTGCTGAGTGTTTTCTCAGCCCACTGCCCATTTCCCATGAGCCTCCTGCTGGAAAACACTTTTAATCTTTGTTTTATTCGGTTTGGTTAATGGCAGTTGCCATTGACATGATGGTAAACACCAGGCAGTCTTTAAAATGCACAGACTGCTGTAAGAATCTTTCAAAAAACTACAGAAATTCAGAAACAAATCACGACACAAAGAATGTAACTGTGATTGTTTGGTATTTGTCTAATGTGTCATGATTCAGATTACATGTATTCATTCGTTCATAATTTACCTAGGTTTTTTGATACATGATGCATGTACAGTAAATATTCTTTTAAAACGATAGTTCTTATTTAAAAATGTAAATTTAATTTACTTTAACAACCTAAGCTACAGACAATTTCATTGGTACACCTATCATCCGCTTGTATTATTATTTAATAGTTACAATATGACTTAAGATCAATAAAGACATTTGTTCATGCTTGTTTTATTAAAGATAAAAAATGTAAGTTGCTTTGGATGAAAGTGTCTCCTAAAAGACTGTAAAGTAAAATGAAAGGTTTATCAGCAGATTTATAAAAATCTGTTTCTGTCTATTGTTGTGAAGCTGAGGTTGTTTTTTCCTTCACCACGGCATGAAGCCCCTGCAGCTGTACTATAATGTGCTTTCATTGCCGCCTCTGTCTTTTCCTTTACTTTCCCCATATATTGGGTTTCCTTGTGTTAGAGGGGCTTTCCATCCACATGACCTATACTCTGCATAATCTAACCCACAAACATACCCACCAAATGCAACGCTCATAGAAACCGCTTTGCCGTTTGATTTTTGATATTTTGTTGTTGTCGCCGTGCCCTCTTTGTGCTTCTGTCCATGTGGCACACGGAGCGGAATCATGGCGGGTTGCCCTGCTGAGTGAGGAACATGGATTTCCACTGTTTCACCACACCCTGAGCCAACATGGAAATGAGAGGCTAGACTGATGTTTATTGTTCTAAGATGAAATCCTACTATAAGATACTAATCTTTATGTCAAAAAATAACAGTACTATTAGCGATGACAGAGAATGATTAGGAAAAGATTAAAAAAAATATTAAGTATTAAGTAATATTAATTCCATTCAGTGTGCAAAGTCCCATCTGAGCATATGATCAGACCACAGACGATCTGTGAAAATTATGTCAAATAAAGTCACACTCTCACTCAAATTACATAATGAAATTCTCCTGAACACATATTTAAACACTGTGGGATGAATCCGGAGCACCGATGGAAACCCACATGAACACAGGGAAACCAGTAAACTTGAACAGGATCTCATTGTTGATGGATGGCAGGGCTACCAACTCCACTTATTCATACCTATTTGTTAACTATTTGTATTATAGCCAATAATTTTAAGTCAACAGCATTGGCACCATAGAAGCTTGGGATCTAAAAAAAAAATAATTTTGGCCTCAGGAAATGATGTTATAGCTCACATGATAGCTGGTCCCAAAATCCAGAGATCTTCAGACGTCTGCTCAAACACCCAACACAACTCCCCCCAATCAAGAGTTTACAGCAAATATGCACAATTTAGTCATGAAATAAACACAGAAAAGACAAATCTTGGTGATGTGAATCTAATTCTACAGATCAGAGCCATTCATGTAGCTGAAACATGTTTTATACGTTTTTATATTTAGTTTGTGGGTATAGTTTGGATAATTTATGCACTTGTAAAAGCGAGGTAAACATGTTGTTGTATTGGGGGGAAGACGGCGCTGGCTGTGTGACAACCTATCGAGTGGAAGTGCCCTCGTACCTCTTTTCCTCTTCCTTTATCCTTTGTTTTTACTGTCTTTTTCTTACCAGCTTCCCCATTCTTATATCCCAGCCTTCCTATCCTTGACCCATCTTCATTTTACTTTCAACAGTATCCTGAAAGATGTCTTAGTAAGTGAAAACTAAAAGTAGTTTCCTTTTGACCATTGTATGGGTTTGTTATGAACATGAGATTTTACAAGATGTTTTTTTTATCAGATCACAGAGTCAGGGTTTGGACATCAGGTCTGAACTTTCATCAAACATCACAGTCTAGACATCATCAGGTTTTGTTTGCATCTCAATTTGTTTAGACATCAAATTAGTTCTGAGTGTAAAACTTCAACCAGCTGGATTAGTTCAGTACTAAGCTTTGTTACAACATCATCAGGTTAGTTAAGTATTTTACCAAACATCATCAGCTTAGCAATGAGTCTAAACTTTCACCAAACATCCCTAGTTTAGTACTGAGTAAAAACTTTCACCAATCATCAACAGGTTAGTACTGTGTCTAAGCGTTCCCACTTCATCAGGTTGGTACTGACTACTGCAGGAGTGGCCAACCCGTGGCTCTTGAGCCTCATGCGGCTCTTTAACTAGTTATATGCGGCTCTTCGGGAGCTTTCCCATGACATGAGTCAAATATGCACACAATGTTAACTGTTGAAAAACAACTATTAATAGCATGTTGATGTGGTTATATTCATTAAATCTGGCTGAGCAGAGGTCTGTGTGTGTGTGTGTGTGTGTGTGTGTGTGTGTGTGTGTGTGTGTGTGTGTGTGTGTGCATACAAGATTAAGCAATGGAGGATGCATGTGTATGATGTGGCTCTTTGTGGCTCTTTGTGGCTGTAACACAGAAAAAAGTGGCTCTTAGTTTCTGACTGGTTAGCCACCCCTGGACTACCAAGAGTATAAACTTTCACCAAACATCTTTAGAAAGCATTAGGTCAGTGCTGAGTTGAAACTTTCATCAACATCATTCAGAAGTTTGTTTTCTCCGGCACCAAAATGACATCCTCTTCACTCCTGTATCAAAAGAGGATTTCCGGTAGTGTTGGTACTTTAGCAGAGCACCTACAGCGACAAGATTCCCAGAGAAAACTTTCTCAGCAAGGCTTGATGACCACAGGACAGACTCCTGCATCACCACCTCACTCTCTCACACATCACTGTTTGATACAGTAGCACTTAAGGAGTAAATAGCTGCGTGTGGAGGCCTGCCAGCTCCCATTACAATGGGTGGAAGTAGGAATTTAATACAAACTTTCTCACATTAGCCGCAAAGCATTTGGCTCCTCCCCACTCACTTTAATTCAGTAGCGTTCACAAATTATTTTTAAATGGTTCCATTTATTGTGTTTCTTAACACTTGGATGCAAAATACTGATATTAACAAATCGTAAAAATTTTCTACTATGGTTCTGTTGTAAGGGTTTCATTTAAAATTATAGTACATGTTGGTTAAAAAGTTTTGTGCAAAGACAAGATTCTTTCAATAAAGATATTTTTATGATGTTTTTTGTGCATAAATGACTGCCATAAACGTACTTAATAAAACAACATTTTATGCATTTATAAAATTACATTTTGTTTGAAATGCATTTGAAGTATTTCATAATTAAAAGGCTACATAGATGTTATAATATTTGTACTGCTTTTGTTTACAAAATCCAATTGGCTACGCATAGACTTTTGATCTTCTTTTCTTGTTTCCTTGTCACAATGTGTGCAGCTTGTCCCTTGACCCCATCGTGGAAAGCCACGCAGAGAAAATGTCTTGAGTCTTTGTCTGCCCGAGAGAGAAAATAATCAGCATTCATCACCACGTTCATAATAAGTAGGAGGTATGGCACCTATACCAGACTACAAAAAGCTACTGGGACAATGGGCGGCAGTGTGGGGGGTTCAATCGACCCTGTGTTAAAAAACCTTGTTCGTGTATTTCTCCCCACCCCGACTCCTCGGACCACAGGAGATGTTGACACAGTATTCACAATTCATCCGGGCAGCTTCCTCGTCTGTACTCGCAGCTCTTTATCGACTAATAAGTGTGAGACTACAAAACAGCTCAGACATGGTACTAACATCACCAGCCTGATGTTTTAAATGATGAAATGATTGGCTTATTTCGTATATGGGCTGGCTTTACAATGGAAAAATCATGGGTTCGATTGGCATAAAGCGCATCAAGTGGTTTCAAAGAAGACCTGTAGTGCTGTGTTAGACACATAAGAGAGAGCGATAGATACCGTAGATCATCTTTATTACCATTTCAACATAGTACAACAAGATTTAAAGTGCAAAACATAGTACAATGTTCTGTAAAACACATTGCATGCAATAACTGAAAAACATATACTATATGCATATGTATTTACTCACAGCAAGAGTTCGAGGCTCGAGGTGTGAGTTTGAGGACTCTGTGATTGGTTAGTATATGGATGTATTTGGATGCACATACAGTGCATAACCCTGCCCTTACATACCAAAACCACATACCAAAATACTAATATGCATACATTAAAAACATAGAAAAGGAGAGAATTAGACTAAACATTTCTGTTAAAGCAAATGTTTTATTGTGTTTTTTTTTTACTTTTTTTTTTTTTTTTTTTTTTACAATNTAAAAAAAAAATGTTGGGTGATTTATAAAGTTTGTCCATGTAATGATATTTGAGTATGTAATCTCGAGGTGTTTTTGGGACCAAATGCACAGGATATGAGTGGGACCTTCAGGGGTCTCCAGCAGCGTGGAGGTCACAGATACAGTGTGTCAAAGGTGAGCGTGCACACAAAAACAAGAAGACCTCCACCTCAGACGCTTCTAAAAACAGTGACGCACCAGTTATTTCAAGACTACTGTATATCAGCATTTATTACTTCAAGAAGTTTTTATTTTTATACCAAAGAAAAGAGAAATGTTTGTTACCATCCCACTCTCTGCTTGTAGAAAACAGGAAAGTCTGAACAATGTCAATCTGAGTCAGCGTTGATTGTGTGAGGGCATCAGGAAACGAGAGAAATCATATAGGCACACATTTCAAAGACATCCATCTACAGTTATTGGGTGTGTGTTCTGTGCAGCAGTGAACATCCAGACATAATACTGCGCAGTGATTGTTTCTGCTTTCCTTGGCATGAGTGATCACACTTGCATCTTAAGCATGCGCCGGGTTCTTGTTTGTTCAATTATTGTGTATTATGACGTTTGATGCCATTGTTGATGGTAGTCCATGCATTACAATCATTGGAAAACATTTGAAAACTTGGAAAAGCTAAATTTTATTTGATGGAAAAATTATTGGCAATTGAAGTAATTGTCACAATGAATGTCTGGAAATT
>SOMO01000007.1:71450-90495 GCA_028128575.1 Paedocypris carbunculus | reverse complement strand
CCGGAGGGGTGGGATTAGAGCTTGCAACTGCACTGTAACGTGTACAACTGCCACCTGAAATGCTAATGTTTGCAAATGTCTGTATTTAATTAGGCCCACAGACAACGTGGGGATAAAAAAGCAATAAAGAAAAATAAACTTTGCTTCTACTGTCACAATCAATAACATAAGAATACCAAATGAGAGAAAATTTGGCAATGGCTGTTATTAATCATTATCCTCATTGAACAGACAAGTTTGCAAACTTTGCATCGTCAGTGGACTGATACGAATTTAGAAACATTTTTTTTCATGGAGACTTTTATTTTGGCGGGATCTTTTAAGAAAAAAAAATAAAGGAAGTGTAGGCGACGTCACGAGGAAATATTGCAACATTTTTGAACAAATACAAAAATCAAGATACATTATCTCTGTAGTGAAGCCTTTTCGGTATCATACTGATTTAAAGTAAGTTTAAAAAAACACCAATGTCTAAAACATTCTGTCTTCGTAACGGTGTAGCACATGAGTGACTTGATTTGTCGGGGAAATGCAGCGTTTTCATCTTTTTTTACGTTTTGTTGTTGATCCTCACGCGTTTTGCAATCGGAGAATGGTACGGTAACTGTCTCGCAAACATTACTCGTTTTAGTTGGAACTCGTTACTAGAATTACAGTCGACTTGATCAGATTTGCATTCATATCAAGACAATATGCCAAATGTGAAAAATATTTCCCGAGTCGTGTGTGCAGGATGTAACCTTTGTCTTTGCCGGTCAGCTGACGCTCTTGTCAGCAGTTTAAGCTTCCTCTCGTTAGAACTGGAGCACTAAAACACATTCTGCAATTCTCGGTCCACGTCTGTTGTTCTTGTGTGTTTCTTGTAGGTGCACAGGATGAGTATGAATGACTTTGCCGTCCTTAGCACCGGCCGAAAGATGCCTCTTGTGGGTCTTGGGACGTGGAAGAGTGAACCTGGAAAGGTTTTGTGACTTACCTTCATTTTAAATTAAAGCCCGACTGTTTTATTTATTTATTTTTTACTTTTTGCGTTGCTAGTGCTTGATATGTGTGTCTTTTTGAAACAAGGTAAAACAAGCGGTTATTTGGGCTCTGCAATCTGGCTATCGTCATATCGACTGCGCTCCGATTTACGCAAATGAGCCCGAGATCGGTGAAGCCTTCCAGGAAATGCTGGGATCCGACAAGGTAAGTTTAGCATCACAATGTAACGAGTAACAGTAAGTGTTCGTCCAAAAGTAGTAAAGAGTACAAATACTCATTTAAAAGTACTGTACGTATTTGATTAAAGTTTGAGAATTTCCCTCGGGGATAAAGAAAGTATATACCTACCCTACCTACCTATACAAATGTAGTCAAGTAGAGAGTAAACGTTACTTGTATTTTTGATACTCAGTGCATGTACAAAGTAGCCCAAAAAAATTCCCAAGTGAAGTAAAGTAACTCAAGTCTGTACCTGACAGTACACAACTGGTTAACATCGCCTCTGCCCTTACAGAGCATTCGACGAGAGGATGTATTTGTGACCTCCAAATTGTGGAACACTAAACATCGTCCAGAAGATGTGGAGCCATCGCTGCTAAAGACTTTGAAGGATCTGAAGCTGGAATATTTGGATCTCTATCTCATACATTGGCCATACGCTTTCCAGTGAGTTCCACAGTTCAATTTCTGTAGAAAGCCTTGAAAACTTTTTTCCCTTCCTTGTGAACTTTGGGGAACTATTTTACCTTTTTTAGGCAGGGTGAGGTCCCATTTCCCAAAAAGGAAGATGGATCTATAATCTATGACACCATCGACTACAAGCTGACCTGGGCAGCTATGGAGAAGCTGGTTGGAAAAGGCCTAGTCAGGGCCATTGGGGTCTCAAACTTTAACAGCAGGCAGATCGATGATATTTTGTCAGTTGCGAGTATCAAACCTTCGGTTTTGCAGGTCAGAAAAAATGGTTTTAGATAATTAAAATTAATTCAATCTTCTACGATTTTTTATGTGTTTGTTTAAATAATTTATTTTTCAGGTTGAGTCTCATCCATACCTTGCACAAGTAGAGTTGCTGGGTCACTGTCGGGATCGGGGTTTAGTGTTGACTGCTTACAGCCCACTTGGATCTCCAGATCGAGCCTGGAAGCATCCAGAAGAGCCTGTGCTTTTGGATGAACCCGCCATCGCTTTGCTAGCTAAAAAATACAACAAAACTCCGGCACAAATTATCATAAGGTGAAATGTGGATTATAGACGTGCACAGTATTAGGTCTCAGAATGTTTCTAATCATGTTTTATTTGCAGGTGGCAAACTCAGCGAGGAGTAGTGACCATTCCAAAAAGTATTACAGACTCTCGGATTAAAGAGAATATTCAGGTTTTGTATATAATTCTTGTTCATTGCTATTCAAGTGCTTATAATACTGGTTGATGTAGAACTCTAATACTTTATTTTATTTCCAGGTGTTNTCAGAATGTTTCTAATCACATGTTTTATTTGCAGGTGGCAAACTCAGCGAGGAGTAGTGACCATTCCAAAAAGTATTACAGACTCTCGGATTAAAGAGAATATTCAGGTTTTGTATATAATTCTTGTTCATTGCTATTCAAGTGCTTATAATACTGGTTGATGTAGAACTCTAATACTTTATTTTATTTCCAGGTGTTTGATTTCAAACTTGAACCAGAGGAAATGAATGATGTGACGGCATTAAATAAAAACTGGCGTTATATTGTGCCAACTATAACTGTAAGTTCCCAGTCAAACTCTGAAGAAACAAACATGTTTTCACATTGCATTACGGGTCAAATGAAGAGAAAAAAATTCCCCACTGAGGGGCTAATAAAGATTAAATTATTATTTCTATTATTGTTGTTTTTGTTGTTGTTGTTATTATTATTCTTACGAAATGATGCGATCAACTGAATCTTATCCTAACAATAACAATCAGTGTTGTTCTTAATATGTAGATGTGTAAATCATTGAGTGACTTTGTGTGCTTTATTTTTACAGGTTGATGGGAAGCCTGTACCGCGAGACGCCGGACACCCTCATTACCCTTTTAGTGAACCATATTAATACACTCTTGTGTAAGAAACTGTGCCTTGGAACCACTTTTTCCACCATTCTCTATACAAAAACACATTAAATGTTCTTACAAATTATTTTGTAAGGATTTGTTATTGGGTGTGATCTTGTTGCTTTTCATTTCGGTGAAGCGCGCCAGAAAACGATAATCCACCTGAGGCCAGGTCATGGTCTTTCAGTGCAGCATGTTCTTCATTAGCTTCACAAGATGTTCTTCAATAGTTTACATGGGTTTCTATTTTCTCCCACAGTCCTAAAACATGTGTTCAGAAAAATTGGAGTTTGAGAAATTGACCATAGATGAGTGAATGTGTGTGTCCGCGCTCTGTTATTGGTTGGCCACCAATCCAGAATGTATGTCCCGCCTCAGGCTTAGAGATGCTGACATAGGCTCCAGCTCCCTGTGACCGAGAAATGGACAATCCATCATTTGTATTTGAAGTGATTTTACATGCATATTAAAGAAACTGAAGTACAAAACCTTTAATTATACTACAATGTGAAACTTGATTTGATGCAACTGCGATTAAAAAATTGGAGTTTCATAAACCACTGATGCAAATTACCGTAATGCCAACAAACGTTGCAATTAAAACTGATTAGCACATAATAATACAATAAACAATATCAACTACATTAAGTAAAATAATGGAGCAAAGATTGTCTAAGCGACATAAACGTTACTTATCCATCACTTTGTCTACTACGTACTACCATCAATCAATCAACCAACCAATCACTCAAAGAAACAGTGACCACAACCGTAGCAATTGGGTTACTGGCCCTTTAAAAATATTCTCCCGCGTTTTTGTGACAGGGTCAGAGTTCAGCGGAAGTAGCGCTTGTGTCCGTATTTAAAGGCGCCAACAAAGCGTAAAGCAGCAGCAGCTCCACAAACCTGCCATCTTCAGCCGCGCTCCCCATCCGACAGTGTTTCGCACCTTCGCTTTATTTACCGACTCCAAAATGCCCGAAGAAACAGCAACCGCGTCTACTGCCGGAAGGTAATTACATTCGATCTCTGAAGGCTCCGTCTAGTCGCGGATGTGAGCTGATAAGTTGACTGGAAGTAATCGGGACGTGTTTCTGCTCGTCGGAATCGAACAAAGCTGCAGTGTGTTTGCCTTCACGTCAGGGGAAAAGCGCTTCTCTCACGCGTGTTCTGCTTCTCTTTTCCCGCTTCCGGCTGTCGCCTCACGCGGCAGGGAGAAATCTATCTCGTTTATTGCAACCACCGTCTTTTAGTGACTTTTTTTTGGCGTGATGTAGTTTTCTGCAGCCGTTTGGCGTCTTTTCCTCCAGTCGCGGCTGTTCCCGCTCCGCCGTGGCGTCATGGTGGCGTTGCTGCGCGAGCGGCGCTGTTTGGAAATGGTGCGCGTGCGTCACTATTCAGAAAAGTCTTCACGCGCTGAATTCTAATCAATGAGATGTAAACCAACGATTTTTTCGAAATAATATTGTCACCATAAAACCAATAATTTGGGCGTTGTGTGTGTGCGTTTATAAGCCGAAACATTTCGTTCTTCCGACTCTAATTTTATTTGAATCCGTTCAGTCAAACTAAACGCGGGTCACAAGCATCAACCATGTTTTTTTTTTCTTTCTTTTTTTTCAGCGTGGAGGAGAAGCCGTGCTCTTCTACCGCTGCAGATACGTGAGTTTTGTTTGCAGACAACTGTCAAACTGTTTCCTAGGCTGCTGATTTGCATATTCGTTTACTTGATTTGCATATGTTGTCTTGACCTCTAGACCTGATGTTACTGAGGAGGCGAAGAAGCTGATTGGCACAGGGAACCGACACTTGGTGATGGGGGATGTCGTGGCTGCCGTCAGCGTGTTCCAGGAGGCATGTGCCATGCTGTGAGTAGCAGCTTCTCCACTTTATGCTCTTTATTTCTTCAAGCGACTTGGATTTATTTATTTATTTTTGTGTGTGTGAAGGGCTGACCGGTATGGGGACACCGCTGATGAGTGTGGAGAAGCCTTTTTCTTGTGTGGGAAAGCACTTTTGGAACTTGCCAGGTATGAGAGCATGAGTGTGAGATACTGTGGACCTGTTTATGAATGAATGGTTTCTTGATAGGATGGAGAACACGGTGCTGGGTAATGCTTTGGAGGGCGTTCCTGAAGAGTCTTTTGACGAGGGAGAAAAGCCAAATGATTCCAAGATTGAGAGCACAGACAACTTGGATGGTTTGTATTTATTGGCACTTCACACTTTTCTGCATGAGAAATGCTCAGTCTAATAACTGAAGCCCTTGTCTGTCTTGGAATATCACTCTCATTGTAACTTGAATATGCATTGCTAATGTAGAGGAAACCAGAGATGAGCTTCGGGCACAGGTTTATGAAGCCATGTCTGAAGAGAAAAGTCATTCAGAGGTTGAAAAGATGGACGGTGAGAAGGATAAAGTTGATAGTCCGGCAGATGGAAGTGACCAGCCGGTTGAGAAGCAAGAAGCGGGTGAAGACTCGCCTAAGTCTGAGAAACCGAAGGATGGATCATCTGAAATCGAGAAACCTGCTGAACCAATGACAAAAGACAAGTCAGACACTGAAAGTCCCTCTAAAAGTGCCGGATCTGCCGTTTCTAATGGAGTTGCTGAAAAAGCCAAAGATGGCACTGGTGTGAATGGAGAAGAAGCTGAAGAACCGATGGAAGGTGGCAGTAGCTCCATACTTTGGTTGTGGGGAGCACGTGTGGTCTTTCACAGGGTTTTGTGGTGGAATCTGTTTGCACGTGTAGCTGCTTGACTTCTCTATGGTTTTAGGTGATGACAAGGATGGTGAGGAGGATGATGATGATGATGACGACGACGATGATGATGATGAAGGTGATGGAAAGGATAAGGTAGGTGGGGCTTTTAATATATATATATTTTTTTTAATATATTTATATATGCATGTATCCCCTACCCCGCCACTCACTTGTCATTTCTGCTATAGGAGAGTGAGGATGACGTTGGAAACTTGCAGTTGGCCTGGGAGATGCTTGAGGTCGCAAAGGTCATTTACAAAAGGTCTTGTCCGTCATTTTTCCTTAACTAAGTTTTTACATTAGCCATATTACACTTGCTTCATTTCAAAATGCTCACTTTTTAGGAAAAATTGGGAACTTGTACCAAAACACAGATTGAGACCTTATTGGCACAGATTACAATTTTATTTCAAAGCACAGTAAAACTGGTATTTCAAACCTGCATTCGTTTTCACACAATCTTATGATTGCAGAAAAGAAGAGAAAGATGACCAGCTAATGGCAGCACAGATCTATCTGAAGCTTGGAGAAGTTGGTGCTGAGTCAGGTATTTAATTCCCAATTAAGGCTCTGTCGCCATTCTGCTTCGCCGTTGACACTGACGGTGCGGTTTCCTGCAGGCAACTACAGTCAAGCTCTGGAGGACTTCCACGAGTGCCTGACTCTCCAGCTCAAACACCTTTCCGCTCACAGCCGTCTGTTGGCCGAAACGCACTACCAGTTGGGCACAACGTACAGCTACACAACCCAGTACAGTCAAGCCATCAACCACTTCACCAGCTCCATCAAAGTCATCGAGAGCCGGCTTGGTGAGACGCCACTTCCTGGACTGGGGGAGGGGGGGGTTGCAGATTGTGGAGCTTGAACAATGTCGTTTTTATCCATATTAGCCATGCTTCAGGAAACGATTGACAAAGCGGACTCTGAAGACTCGTCAAAGGATGAGAAGAACGAGTTGGAAGAGTTAAGGCGGCTACTACCAGAAATTGCAGAGAAGATCGAAGATGCCAAGGAAAGCCAAAGAACTTCTGCCGTGGCGTCTGAAGCCATCCATCAAACCCTTGTGAGTGACTCTGCTTCTAATGGACCTGCTAAGTGCTTCCATGAGTTCTGTTGACTATCTTTGACACTGAAGGCGGTTTGGGAAATCTGATGATCCTCACTGTAGAACTTTCTTTCAGGCCGGAGCGTCGACTTCATCGGCATTTCCTTCTGAAAACGGTGGTTCATCCTCATCTGCCTGTAGTCAGGTAAAGTTTTACATTTAAATACTCCCTCACTAATTTGTTTGTTTTAATTTAATTTTTTGTTTTTAGATTTCAGTCAAAAAATCTGAAGGTGCATCTCAGTCTGCGTCGGACATTTCTCACCTTGTTCGTAAAAAGGTTGGTATTTCATCTCGGCATACTTTGATCGAGACGGTGGGACGGGATCATTGCGCTCCAGTTAAAACTACACTTTCATGGAGCTCTCACCCTTGTTTGCTAGTGCATTGTGGACCATAAGCTGTGTTTGAGTAGATGAAATCTGCCTCTTCTCGTGACACCAGCTTGGCTTTCTGAAGTGGTGTGCGTGCAGTAGCTTAGAGAAACCAGTATTTAGAACACACAAATAAAGTTTGCGTTGTGTCCCACTTTGTTCCTGCACAGAGGAAACCAGAAGAGGAGAGTCCCAAACAGGACAGTGAAGCTAAAAAGACTAAGCAGGACGCCTCAGTTAATGGCAGTGATGACTCCGCCCACAACGGCAATGGAGTGCAGGAGAAAATGGAGCAGGAGGCGAGTTGATAGGCTTGATGCTTCTTTTAGGGTCAGGCGAGGGTCTTCAGAGCGGCTGGGTTCAGGATTCGTTCCCCATTCTCGAGCATGTCTGTCTCTGTGGTTTTGTCTTGCTGACGTGTGACGACTTGACTTTTCTTCCCACTTCCAGCCTGTGAGTTCCTCAGTGGAGACGTCTACATGATCTTCTGACCATCTCCAGCCAGCAGCATGTCCGCCTCACTCGTTCTTCAACTTTACTCGTTCGTTTTGTACATATCCTTTCTTCGTCTGGCCAAGTTTTGTATAATTGTAGAACACTTTCAATAAAGACTATTTGCATATGTGACCAGACTGTCTCGCTGTTCCATCTTCAACTGTCTGTATGGCCTGATGACACTAGTTTAGCTTTACTATTTGATCAACGAAACCATTTTTGCAGAATATAACCGATTAAGAAGTTGACCATTCCAATTCAACTTGCACTCTGCTTTTAACTACTTATCCAAATACAATCTTCGCTTGAGGGTCCATGAAGTAAAGATTGAGATTATATTTAACAAATGTTAGCTCGAACTTTTTTTTTTTTTTTTTTTTTTTATAAATGCTTAAAAGTAAATTATGTAGCAGTGCCTCATTTCATATTTGTATGTAGAAGCTCTAACTAATTTCTCATTTTCACCCTAAAAATGCTTCTATTCAGATCTGATGTTTTGTTCACGTTTTTTAGGAATTAATTTCTCTCTTCAGAAGGCCACATTTGACATTGTTTATATTTGGTAGTCCTAAAACAAATGACTAACTAAAATATTTTGAAGTATGGGAATGTACAGCATATATATTCTATATTATATAATTCTATTTTAGCATAACGTATTGGGTTTAAAACTTAAGATCATACAAAAAGTATTTTCATCACAACACAAATTTGTGGTTTAGCAGATTATGTCTTCATCTTAGTTAACTTCTCATGCGGTTATTCATCTGAGCTTCATGTAGATATGCTTGCTAGTGTTTGTTGGAAATTCTTCCTTTCTAAAAAAAATGGCTAAAATGAGACCCCCGTCACTGCGATCAAACATAAGTGATAAAGCAGATTATATTTGCACATTTTTATCCACACACTCTTTGCAAAACTTATTCGTGCTTATTTTAACTTACCTGAATAACCGAGCAGTTCAAAGTGTTTATTGCGGAAAACCCTCCATAAAAACCAGTCTCCATTTCTTCATACATTGTTCTTTTCCATTTCCTTTCACTGAACGAAACTTGCTTCCGCACTGGGCAGAAAACGAAAGGCTGGACATGTTTGGCAAACTGATGCAAAATATTTATTACAACTCTTCTCTGATTTTTCATTATGACGCAGTATATCTGTCTGTTTCATCTCATACAAACAAACCCATACATGACACCTTCATCCTCTCAAATCTGCAAATAAGGTTATCAAAATAATCTTAATCTTCCAAAACTCACAATTTTTATTCTTATATTTTTTACAATCCACCCTGAATATCAAGGCTGCAGAAACAAAATGCGAACAAAGAAAATAAGGAAAAAAANAACAGCGTGCTGGCCACAGCCCTTCCACACGAGCCGCGATCGCAAACAATTGGAAAATCAGTGCTGTGTTTAACTTCACACAAGCTCGATGCCGTTAAACTTCCTGTTCCGCTGGACAAGTTCGACTCAAATCTTGTTGCCAACACTTCCTCTACATGCGCTGATTGTTTAATTCCGTTTTAAACCAAAAGCCTTACTACGGAAGACACATGATAAAAAAAAAAAAAACAGTTTAACACCGTACGAGCAAAGTCCAAGCAGAACCCAAACCCGTGAGCTGTCTAGATGCTGGGCCGCACAGGAAAAGCTGGTTTCTATGAGGGACTGGGAGCGACGGTGGAGTCACAATGATTGTTTCATCTCAACACTAATGCTACGAATTGTTTTCGCGAAAGGAAAAAAAAAAAGTTCAGAATGGTGTCAAAGCCATTTATAGAACATTCAGATGACGTCAGATTTCACGGTAAATCACGGTTATAATTGGTGTTATTATGAATTAGTCTTTTCCCCCCCTGAAATAGGAACAGGATCTGATGAAGAGGTGTGCGGCTTTCTTTGACGTTTTAGTTCAGGAAAAAAAGAACAAAATGGGGACGTGGACAGAGGTGGGGGAAGAAATGGAAAGACATTGCCTTGACAAGTGAAGTCGTCTCTCTCTGACTGGGATATGTTCCTCGTCCTTGAAAAGAATCTGGCGTCTCTTTTTTGTTTAGTTTGAAAGAAACGGGTGATTTGGAGACAGACTGAAGCGAGAGAACAACAATGTGGAGGTGTGTTTGAAGCCACATTAGGTGTCGTCCTCATCGGAGGTCTGGCTGCTACTGGTGGTCTCAGACTCGGAGCCCTCCTCTTCCAGGCCTGGGTTATTGGAGTTCCTCCAGTTGAGCAGAGCCCCGGTACGAGGCTTTATCAGAACTCCGTTACGATCCACGCCAATCTTCTTCATCTGACACGTGGGAAAACAAGCAATTGAGCCGATGCTCTGCCCAGTACGGCGTGACGACAACCAACACGTACCTGTTCGGTTTTAGCTTGAAATTCTTTAAGTTCTTCCTCGGTGAGAGGCTGGAAGTTGTCGTCATTTTCAGGGTATTCCTGCCAACCCATGGCCTTCAGCAACCTGTTGAAAGATTAGACGATTAATCGGGGTCTTGGGGGGATTTTTGAATGGATGTCAACGTGAACAGACACCCCCCAAAAATGGTTGGGCGTTAATGTTTCTGCTTTATGTGGAAATGTGTTGTGAACTGATGAGAGAGAAAAAAAAAAAAGATAGATAGATAAGTAATTTATTTTAAACATTAAAAAGTATAAATGATTTCTTTGTCTAGTGGGAAAAAAAATGCACTTTTTCTAGTGAAATATCCCAGGCGATGGAACACGCATTAATGTTCATTTCCCTTTTGTAAAAAATGACAAGCAAACCAAAAACCAATCGGCCTCACACTACAAAACAAGTAAAAGAGCGGTCACACTCCATTCCCAGTTTTATTCCGAGGGAGTTGTAATGTTTTAATTATGGCAGAAAATATGCTGAAGCATTGGTGCATGTGATGCTCTTATCTGATATCTTTAACCAGGCCTTTCAATGACAGTTGTTTATAAGTTTCATACCAACAATATATTATTTTATTTCATTCGTATTTAATTTGTATATCAACAATGTGCAACATTTTCCCATTCATATTATTTATCGTTTACCATTGTGGCTGATGCAAAATGTAAATTTCTCATTATTGGGACAAACAAAGGTTTTCTTCTTACCTGCGTTCTGCCTCCAGAGAGCTGGACAAGTGCTCCGGGTCCGAGTCGCTGAAAGAGTGCGAGATGCCGTTCTCATGACCCTCTCCGAAATCTTTAGGTTCAGGGGTATTTCCTTCTCCCTACGAAGAAATGACCAAAACACACAGAATGTCTATCAGTTTCAAATAAAGTGGCAGCCTGAATGTTCAAATAAAAGAAAAAAAATACTACTGCATACTAACAATAATCAATCTTCATAGTTTCAAATTTTTACTGTATAGAAAAAAAGCTGACGCGTCAACTTATGTAGTAACGTTGAGGGCACCTCAGCTGGAGCTCCGGGGCTGTGGCAACCACTCGCATCTCCGTTCCTCTCGTCCTTAAGACCACGCAAGAACTCGCTTTTACGATCTGTGCTGCGTCGCATCAGCTTTAGCCGGGAAGGAGTGATATCTATAGGAGGGGTGGTGCTAGATGGCGGCTAGAACAACACATTGAAACAGCACATTTATTATAGAGTCATTACTCGTGCTTTGTTGTGCATCACAATAATTGATTGGATTCATCGTAATCATATTCAGTTGACATTTATCTGGCAAATAATCTTATCCATAGTTTATGGTGATATGTATACACTAAAACGCACTGTGAAACAAACATTTTCATTGTAAATAACTGCGGCCAAAATATTTTGTATTACTGTTTAGAATTATGTCCACTTGAGAGAATATCATAAGATAATCGAAGCAACATGTCTTCTGGTGATATTGTAGTAGCTACTTTAGTTCTGAAATCTCACAAGCTTTATTCACTTCACTATATACAAACATCTTGTTCTTTATTATTGCCTTGTGGGAAAAAATACAATAGATAAAATGGTTATGACTGAGCAGTTGTAAGGAGAGAGGACTTAAAAACAACCAAGAAATTTGTATGTCAGGCTGCTAAATCCAGTCTGTTAGGAGAAACACTAGTTGTAGTTGAGTGAACTTCTGTGATAAATCAATAAACTTCTGTAAAAAAAAAAAAAAAAAAGCATACTGTATATTACAAAAAAAAAATCTAAGTGACAAGGAAGTGAGAGTTACTGTAGTTTGTATTGATTACCTCTTTTGAAGTACCGTGTGCAGGGGCACTGACGGGGGTCAGAGGTTTGGTCACAGACACAGGGCTGGTGAAGGCAGAATCTCGCCCAGGGAAATGCAAACCCACTTTTGGTTCTCTACCATTAGGTTTCCATGGCCCAGACTTTGTGAAGAAAAAAAAAAAACGAATTTATCAATCAGTATTCAAATAGTTGATAAAAAAAAAAAAAACTGATTGGACTTATTGTGGTAATCCATCTAACGTTAATCCAGCAAAGGTTGAGCAATAATTACTTTGCCCTATATCTGTGCTGAATTCTGCTTAATCATAATTTGATGCATTTTAACCACCCAGTTTGTTAAGTCTGGGATATTGGTTGAACTGGCTTAAATTGGTGACGTTACAAAAGCACAGCCTTCGAGCTTTGCAACGACTAATGGATTTGCAGAAAAAGAAACAAATTCTGAACTACCTTGGTTGGGGCAGTGGCAGATTTGGGCACCAGATTCTTGTAGACACTGGGTCCAGTAATGGGGACTTTTGCGCCGTTGGTGGACATGGGACCAGTGTTGGCAAATCCGGCTGAAAATGCGGCACTAGGATCCTCCTTAGACATTTTCTTAATGACCAGCATTTTGGACATGGCCTGTTTTGCACTGGGGGGATTCTCTGCAGACAAAAAGAGAATGATTTAGAATCTAATGTTTGTCAAGCATCACATGATCTAAACTCTGTTTACCCCACACTCCTGCTGGAGTACCGACAGCACGGGGTTGACTTGCTTGCTTTCCAGTGGTCTCAGGGTTCAAGGAGGGCTGAAATTAGAACAAACATTGGGATAAACAAACAGTGACTGCAGTCGCCATGACCTCAGTCATGCACAGAATGTGTATCTTCACTAACAGCTTAAAACCAAGAAAAAAAACGTACAAAATCTTCATCAGCAAACTTGAGCTTGTCATCGTTGCGCTCCTCATCAGAATACCGGTCCTGATACAGTCCACCTTTGCGTGGATGGAAGTTTCCGTTGCGCTGACGATGACCGCCCTGTCTGTCCCGCTCCCCTCCACTTCGCTTGATATGCCGAGCATGGTGATGGTGAGGACCCTCTTGGCTCCTCTGTACCCCATGCCAGCTGGGGGTCTCTTTCCACCCTGGACCACCTCCCAATCCCCCCTGATTCCCCTTTGCAACACCAGAGTCTACTGAATCGTGCCTCAACAGAGACGGCTGCTGCCACCCATCACCTACGGAGAAGTTAAACAGAGCAGGTTAAGAAAGGAGGTTAATGGCATGTGAACAGCGGTAGATTGTGAGGTGAAGTCATCTACCTCCAGGGGCTCTAAGGGCATCGTTGTTGAAAAAGCCATCAGAAGAGTTGTGTCTGCGGCGGTTTATTCCCGGCCGGCTGTCTCCGCGAGGAAAGTGCTCTCCATGCTTCTCAAGGGGGGCAGCAGGGGACTAAAACACACACACTCCATTTTAAAACCTTCTAATTGCCACAGACGCTTTCTGCTATAATTATAGACCATCACGATAAATTAGGTTCGAGATAATGGAGGCCATCAAGCCTTGCTGTCCTCAATCAGACATAATTAATTGAATGGATAAAAATATGTATTGTCAAAATAACATCAGAAATGGCGGTGGGCACCTTGGCGGGCTGAGGCGTGGAGAAGTTAAGCCAGGCAGGAACAAAGTCATGCTGCGCCATTTAGGTCCAGTGTCTCCCGTCAGTGGATGGAGGCATCAAACCTCATGGCCTGAACTAATGACACAAGAGAGGAAAATCACTGAAATTCAGTTCCCAAAATGGCCAAGATTTCAGGATTTTTCTTAACAGTTCTAGTCACTCGTGGACTCATGGAAATATAAATACAATTTCCAAATTGTAAAATTTAAAGCACGTAAATAGATCAGTAAATGTTTAAATGGCATACGTTTATTTTTTATTTAACGTTAGAGGTGAACTGCGTTTAGTCCATATTTAATCAGTTTTATTTGGTGTATAGTATTTTCATGAAGTCTAATGATTTATATGAGTTCAACAAAATTTGGGGAAAAAAAAAAAAACTAGCAGAGTGTGTTTGCAAACATGCACACTATGGAGTGTCTCTACTGCTGCTCACACTCTACTGCTGAAACTTTTTAACATTGCAGGATAAGAGACAACGGTGACAAACAAAAAAAAAAAAAACATTGTTTTGATTCAAACAAAACTATAAATAAAGTAGAAATCATCAGTTCTACCTAAAACATCAGTGGATGCGTGAGCCATTTTTTTATATTCTTTCAAGTATAAAAATATTTGATCAAAGGGCTTGTGAAAAACTATTTAAAAAAAAAAAAAGCGTTGAACATGTTTATTTTAAAACAATGCAGTCCTCACTAAAACATTCCGCGTCCAAGCAAGGCTAGACTAAAACGGTTGTATTCCGTTGAGATTTCCAGCGTCCAGTCCATACAGCACAGTGTTAATAGAGATAAAGACTGTAAATCTACTCCATGTAAATAATTCAACTAAAGTAGCTTTACACATGTCAGCCATATTTGCACATGTCTTACCTCAGAGACAAAGGCTCTGTAGTTCAATGCCTTGACGTTGGCTGTGTCTGTAAAGTGGGTTTTCACTGGCACCAAAACCTCAGGACAACTGCAGCGCCTGCACAGGTTAACTCCAGTTTCCAGGATGCTTGAGGATGGAAGAAGCGCTTGTGCGGGCGTCACAGACGGGCAGATGGGTGACGGAAGAAATGGGGACTTGAGGCCTGACGTTCGTGATCAATGCGTCGTGGAAGAGCAGTGGATGTATTTAATCAGCAAAAGCAGAGCGACACACCAGGCCCCTCTAGTTTCACTGACAATTACACAGTGCATTCAGCTTGATGGAGTAATAATAATAAAAAAAAAAAAAAAAAGATATGAAACAGTACCTCTAACTGACCAGTTCCTTATTCTGGGGGCTTCTTTAGCAGCACTTTGTGCCTGCTCGGACTGTAAAACGTTCCGTTACGAACACATTTTTAGATGAAGACTCACAGCGGCAGAAAAAAGAAGCGTGGGCTTGTACCACACAATGCTGTTTTGCACAACGTGGTGGTCTAGATCCGTTCAACTCATCAAAACAGCGAATGGGCTACGTCAGGGTGAAATGAGAAGGGGGGTTGATTTGTCACATCACAATCGCGAAGAGTGCTTTAGTTATAAAGTCATGAGAACTTCGGTCTTCAACAGATCATACTATGCAGGATTCAGTGAACCTAACAGTGATGGAATAACTTGACATCTTTAGCTCGCACCTCTCATTACTGCAAACTCTGAACTATTATCACATCCAGAGGAATCTATAGAGAATATGATTGGATTCCAAAGTGCACTTGTAATCTTCCAGTTCATCAATTTAGAAGAGACTTCCAGAAGTGAATAACGACGACGACAAATTGAGTTCCAGGAAGAGCTGTTGTCAAGCACAGTGTCCACTGCATCAGTGATTCAACAGCAGAGCAAATGACAAGTTTTCAGAAACAAGAAAAAAGTGTGATCATCCACCAAACAAAGATGTGCTTCAGCTTGTCCTGTTGCGGTTTAGCCACTCTCGCTCTCTTCAAATCCCACTCAGAAATCCAACAAGATTTTCCTTCTGCAGGTGTTCCCCAAATAAGGTGCAGACCAACAATGTAAAACAATAAAAAAAAAAAAAATCTCAGCATGATTTAACTTAGTTAAATATATTTCAATCACGTGAATCAGCGAAATGCATTGGTAAACAAAATAAAAAAGGTGTCACAAATAAACTAACATTTTTTCCAATCTCTCTCTATACAAATATTAATAAATATTTTTTTTTATGAATGAACACCTCAAAACATACACCTTTGGTTTTTGTACACGTCATTCCCGTTTAACTTGAAGGATACACTATGCATTTACAATTTTCGATGAAACAAATGTATTATTGGTTTAAAAACGCGGATAAAACTCAAAATAACATGTCATTGTGTTTTGCGTAAGAATGTTAAAGATTCTAAAAGTTACAATAAACGTTAAGGTCAAAAATGAATTTTCCCCAAAAGTCATGTCGACTTTACGCAACAAGAGGACGAAAGACGGGACGCATTTTATGAAAAGGATGAAAAAAAATAACCACTTGTGCTCATTATTCGTTTAACGTGACTGTGTCTGTGCTTCATCAGATAAGAGAAATCCGTTTGCGAGCCAGGACACAGTTGCTAATATGTTTTAAAGATAAACAAGTGTATGGCGCAAAAGTAGTTTGAAGTGTCCAAAAGTCAAAGTGAGATTTTAGTGCGCGATTAAAATCGCGATATGTGTATCGACTAAAACGACAGAAAAGTACACAATTCGTTCGTTTAGTAAAACGAGCCGACGGTTACGATGTTTAAAAACGTATAAAAAACGATTGAGTTCAGAGTTAATACGCACTTGTCGTCCCAACAGCTAAACGCACGCTAGCAGAGCGATTAGCATTGTAGGCCAGTCAGTGTGTTTTTAAACCGCAGAGTTGACTTTGTCTTGTCCGAATAGATGTTGTAACAACATTGGGGGTTTTGATCGCCGTATGTCTGCGGAATTCCCTGACGGTGGATTCTAATATCTCCAAACTGGCTCGTGACAGCGTTTGTTGTTTTAGCATCGGCTTCGAGCCAGGCTAGGCTAGGCTAGGCTAGCACTCCGAGCAGAAATAAAGTGTTGTAAAATGGCTCCCTCTCGAAACCAAATCGCCGAATAAACATTTTGATAAAGGCGTACCTTTTGATCCCTTGTCCACTCCAATAAGTTAATCAAAGATGATGATGCACCGCCTGTCAAACCAATCCTTTGGCCGAACGGTTGTCGTATTTCTTATAGTGTATTTTGTTTGTGTTTTTAATCACACTCGTTCCGACTTTGCCAATCCATCTAACTTGTTCCTGTCTACTTCTGCACAGACCAGTTAATCGATCTCAGAGCCTCGCAGCCTAGACGCGTCACCGAACTTCATCTCAGAGCGGATACTAAAGCAGAAAACGATTGGTTTGGAAAACAAATCAAAGGAATAAATATTGGCAATCGTGGCGATGTTATGAAACGATGTGAATGAAATTAATATTTGATTAAATACCCCCCACCAAAATTTAAATTTTTTTTTTTATTAAAATTGTCAATTTACGTTTATGATGTTGTACTTAACTTTACGCGTGTATTAATTTACGCTTTTAACATCTGAAACTTCTGCTTTAAAAATAAATACCAAATCGGGTGCCCGTGTCAAATCGCTTTCGCGTGACTTTTATAAACGTGTTCCGGCCGCCATACACGAGTGGCTAGTGTTCGACTTCACATGTTCTGTACACGTTCCTATGACCTTCTGGTGATAAATAAAGGCATCGATTGTTTAAGGACAGAATGTTTTAAAACCAAGGTATTCGTTTTTGTCGATATGAAGCATACTTTGCGAATAAAATCTAATGTGAATAATTTCAGTGTAACCGCTGCTTGAGTGAAACTGGCTAATGGCTCATTAGCCTTCATAACGTGTGAATCTTTCGTTTGGTTGTTTGACTGGACACGTATTTATGATTCACTACTCAAGTACTTTGCAAATTGCACAGTGATGCTCGTTTTGACTGGTTGTTCTGATTGCAGAAAAAAAACATGTTGACCAGCTTGTTCGGACGACAAATATTTGATGGCTTAAGAGTGAGTACTTTAACATCTCTTTAACAAGGTTGATTTCTATATATGTTTATTTGAAAATGTTTGCGTTGATGGCATTGTTTTTTTACGTGGTATGTTATTGCAGGGTTTTTTTTTTACATTTATTTTCTATTGCTTTATTTCTGGGTCATTCTGGCTCAGCTCAGTTATATTATCGGTTTGGTTAAGTGTTAAGGTTGTTTATCTGACGCAGAAACTCAACAATTTCTCCATTGTGGGATTAATAAAACTCAAAGTTTATTGAGTTGTATCTGTTTTAAATTTGTTCACTGAAACTTTTTTTTGTACTTCTAGGGAAGGCAGTGGATCTGCTTTCGACAATTGTCTAAAAACCCAGTGTGTTTCGGGCAGAACACCAGTCCAACACGATTCTCAAGATGTTTATTAGGACAGTTTACTCCAAGACATGCTGTTTTAGGCAGGAGTCTGGGTGCTCAGTCATTCCACTGGTCCACACAGAGACTGAAGAAGAAGTCACAAGCTGAGAGTCCACCGAGAGAACTTGATTTACTCCGATATGACATGAAAGACCTGAAGAACGCTCCAAAGCCGGCTCTCTACCTTGGCTTTTCCGGACTCATACCGTTTGTTTCAGCTCCATTGATAATGGCTGGCACGGAACTTTATCTACCTGAAATTGCATTTGCTCAAATGGCATACGGTGCCTCCATCGTTTCCTTCCTCGGTGGTGTTCGCTGGGGTTTTACTTTACCTGTAGGGAGTCCAGCAAAACCTGACTGGATCAATTTAGCCAACAGCGTGGTTCCCTCTCTAATCGCGTGGACAGCTCTTTTGTTCAGCTATGATATTACACAGTCGATTGTTCTGGTAATAATGGGTCTCGGGATTGCGTTTCATTACGACCTTTCTCTCCTTCCGACGTACCCCAGCTGGTTTAAAGCTATGAGAGCAGTCCTCACCGTCATCGCTTTTCTGTCCCTGCTGGGAACGCTTGTGATTAAACAGCTTTATCCAGAGAAGAGGATTTGGGGAGATAACTAATTCATGTAAAGTGTATTTTTAACTATAGAAATTAAACAAGCAGCATGAAGGAAACCCCAGTGCTTGTTTTTATTTGAAACAATTACATCACTCATGAATAATTATTGTACTGTATTTATTCAGGTTAAAAACCACATCGGTATGAGTGAGTGACTGTGTGAATGTGTTTGTCTGTTTGTCCCGCTCTGCAAATGGTTGGCTAGCAATCCAGAGTGTGTATATCCTGCCTCCGGCCCAAAGACGCTGAGATAGGCGCCAGCTCCCCGAGAGCCTGTGAAGTGCGGCAGGAGATTTATGAATGGACAATAAACTTGCGTACATACAATGCAGAACAAACTTTTTTTC
>SOMO01000007.1:58554-70837 GCA_028128575.1 Paedocypris carbunculus | reverse complement strand
AATTTATTTTTTCTTTTCTTTTGTACCTAATATTGGCTCGTTTTCTTTTTTCCCCAACTAAAATACCAAAACACGGCTAGCGCGAAGATTCCACATCAGCAGATGGCAGCAAAGCCAACGTGGAGTCGTTTTTTCTGTGAACGATCACTTGCCCTTTCTAAATAATGAGGAAACACGCTTTGAGATCAGGCATCCGGCGCCTGTGCGCAAGACAGGACGCCTGTCATTGTCTCCGCAGTCTGAACTCAGATCAGCATTTAGTCCGCCGACTGCCGTCGCTTGATCCGAGCTTCAGGAAGCTACTAGATTTCCTGCTCGAAACAACACCGACATGGACCGGTATTGTTGATCAATCGCAGCAGTAACCGAGCCGTTTCCTCGAACCGGCCGGGCGACGTTTGGACGGCGAGGCTGGAGGGAAGAAAGAGCGGCAACCTGACAGTATGATACGATGATCCGTTTCAAAACAAGCCGGACTCACGAGCCAACACGAGCGAGCTCTGCGTTTGTTGTAGCTTCGAGCGCAACGTTGTCCGTTTGTCAGATGTTTGACCGCTTTCGAAATTCGTCATTTTAGGCGGTTTTTTTTACTCGTGTCTGTTTGTTGTGAGCGCGCGTCCACAGAAATAATAAACTAGTCGCGCGCACGGAGAGTTTGGATCATCAAACACGACATCCGTGTGTAATGGTGACCTGCCGTCATACACACGACACCGTCTAGCGAAATCATTCAGCTATGCATTGGTCGCACAGTGTCGCTTAAATGGTCCATTTTTTGTCAGGCGAATGGCTGTTTAATTTGCAGTTTTTCCAGAAACTTTATCGTCCATCCTAAAGCCAACGACTCCCGCCGGTCCACTTGACGCGCCAAATCAACAGTCACAGAGAACGGAACTATTTGATGGGAAAGGACGAGCTGTCATGGAGGCTCGGCTTGTAATTTAAGCGTTGACAGACCGATATAAAAGCGACGCGGCCGAATCCGCGCTCATTAGTTGCGGTTTTTTGGAGTTCACCGGAGACTTGCTAACGATGTGTCAATTTCTCGATTCGTCGTCCGAGTGACTCGCATTGATCGTGAATTTATCAGACATCAGAGTCAAGCTCACACATCATCAAAATGAAGAGGACAGAAATCAAAAACAAAAGAAAAGACCAGCGCGACAGCAGCACTGAGGAAAAAGAGGTGAGTGGTCCTTCAGCAGGCACGTGCGTGGGTGTGCGCGCGACCTATCTCGATTAATAAACGACTTGTGACGATTTCATGTCAAATTAAAGTACTTCTACATCATAGTACATGCGGACGGCACACAGTGCATCGTGTTGGCCTGAGTAGTGCAAATTATTTTGGAATCAGTCTGTCTTGTTTACAGTTCACACTTTCTGAAACACACCATGTTTGCACGCTCACATTGCAGTTTTTCAATGTGTTCTGTAAATAAGTATTGTTTTAAAACGTAGTGTACAGTAGGTTTTCATTTAGTGTTTACGTTGTATTGTTTATTGTTTTGTTGGGCTGTTTGCATACACAATCAATGGTGTGATGTTCAATATAAATATACAAACGTGTGTGTGGGCTGATGCATTCCAGAGGAGCCCATTAATCAGTCATGTGCTGCTGATCAAACCGTGTTGAAAATGTATAAAGTTTAGAATCTTGGCTAATGCTTTGATTAGCTAAGAAAGCAAATAATTTTGTAAAATATTTTGTTTTGATGAAAAATGTTTTGCTTGCCTAAAGTTTGAAAATGGGTGTGCTAAAGTGCTATAGACCGGATCCCTGATATGTTTTGTGTGTGTGTGTGTGTGTGTGTTAATAAATCCCCACCAATGCATTGCTTTGATACGGGCTCATGTGACACAGCTTGTCTGCAGAATTTTGTCAGTAGCACAGAGTTGAAGTTTCTAGCACATTCTGTCAGTGAAGGTGTCATGTGCGAAGATGCTGAACGCCTTGTTTGCTACAGTCTGAGTTGTTCAAAAGAACTCTGAGAGCTGATAATTGCAGTATAATTAATTGATGATATAATGTAATAATTAATAGCTGATTTAAAGGAAATTGTTTTCGGAACCCTTGGCTTACAAGATGAAGATCTGAATATTGTTTTGATCTGTTTTTGTCATGTGTGATTAGTCAGTTAGATTTACTTTATGGTTCTTGCTCAAGTTTATAGGCTATGAATTACGTTTGTGTTGCAAGAGTTATATTGGCCTTGTTCTTGTTTTGGTTTGAGTCATGAGAAGCGTGAGTCATGTTCTAATCTTATAGAATATATATTAGGAACAAATGATTACAAAAGGTTGGTTGGATTAGAAAGCGATTTAAGTTACTTAAGGGCAAAGACTGCTAAATAGTGTAAGAAAATAATGAACTATAGAAACAAAAGATTTAATTTTGTGGATTCATGTGTTTTTTTTGCTTTATTTCTTTTAGTTCCAACAAAATGGTGCACTACTTATAAATGAACGTTTTGTTTTGTCATAAATGTCTTTTTGCAGACAGAAGGAAGAGTAATTCACCATCCGAGTCAGTGTTATTCATTGCTGTAAACGATGATGTCATTAAGGAAGTACAACGGTGAAGTTAAAAAGCAAACATTGCTTTATGACCTTTGCGAAACAGATTTTTTTTTATCCCAGAGATGTCATTGGAGCGCTCTGCTGGAAAAGCTTTCGGACGAGCACAGATGGTTTGGACTAGAGAAAGCTGTTACATAAACGTCTCTGAACTCAAATCAGCTTTTCATTCCTGCTTTATTTGATCAGTATTTGAGGGATGAACTGACATGGCCTGGGGTTTGTTAGACGCTATAGGATGGGCTGCCACACATGTCGCTGATGTTTTTGACTGTAGCGAAGCTCAGTGCTTTGTTTGCACTGAAATGAAGGTTGAAAAAGACGCTGCCGGACAAGGTGTCTGTTTATTTTGCAGACCGAACAGTTTTCAGGAGCTTTCTGTTTGCTTGCTGGATCTGTGTTTTTAGAGGGAGGTAAATGCTGGTTTTAAGTGTAAGTTGATCTTAAATGCACAATAGTTCAATAATATTGTCTTAAGGTGTCAGCGACCAGTAGATTGTAATTAATTTCACAAAGCGTTAAATGTAACTGTGCATTTGCTTCCATGTGATCATGAAGTCAAGGTCTTGTATCTCCTGAATTATTCTTTTTTTTACTTTTCCGGTATAAAGGTAATTAAAAATGTGCTTTTAATTTGAATGCATTGTTCTTTCAAGCTATTGGCTTGTTACTCAGTTCTTTGTCATTTTTTAATGTATTCGTTAGGAAAATACTGACATGACTACATTAACATGGCTCACCTTGGTTTTCAGATCAATATAATGATATTCAGGCTAAGCAAAGCACACCAGAGAGAAAGCAGAGAAGCTGCTGACTCCGAAAATCAAGGGTTTTGGATTATTGTGCCCTTGTGTGTGCCGTTATTGCTTCACATTTAGGGGGTTATTTTATTAGCACTTTTTGCCAGTCTTTTTGAGTAAAGTTAAATCGATTGACAATTTTCGAGTGTCAATGTGGAACGTTTGTTTAGTTATGCACGTTTAGATGTTTGCCAGAGTTCAAAAGATAAATCGCTACAGATTGTTTGTAATGAACCTATTTATCTGATGTAAAATACTCACATGTATTGATCTAACTTATGTTCTTATGTTTTAGTAGAACATAAAAACAAGAAGAATGACAAATCAGAATATTTTCAAAATCAAAATGTCCATCTGAATGTCCACAATTGAGGAACTTTTGCTAGCTGATGGTGAGCGATAGCACTGAAAAATAAATGGGATTATGATTGTGTCCACACTTCAACAGATAAAAATAACGGTTAACACTTTGATTGCGGTTTCTTTCAGTGGTGTGGTGTGGTTTCTAGATTGTGTTGGTGGGTTTGAGGTGTTTCCTGAGGGCCTGCTAGTCTTGTGAGCAGATTGCGTGGAGAAGGGAGAGGAATGCTACAAGCAGGAGCCTGTGTAGATGTTCTAGAATATCCCGTGAAACAGCTGGATTAATTTAGCTCGGCCTTTCACAACAACACTGGATGCAGATTTTCGAGAGGGAAGAATGAAGAATAATTTGATTAATTTGTTTTCCTTTCTTTCTTTTAAAGCATGTTTTTATGGTTTTCTCAATAGAATACAGTTTATTTGTTTCGGACTTCTGGCATATTGCATCAATGCAAAAAAAAGCAATAGTGTTATTTCTGCTGAATGTGATTATTACAAATTATTTAATTTACAGTTTATGTTTTAATTGGTACTTTTAAATCACTTTTTATTGTATTTTGAAATATAACTGTTTAAATGTATTCGTTTTTGTTTATTCATTAAATGCCGTTGAAGAGTCAAATATCATTTAGACGTTTTAATCTCTTAAAGCTTTTTACAAATAAGATTAAAAACTATTTGTCAGGATTTGTATCTGGTTTGAACAAAGGTTGCATAATTAATTGCATTGCAAAAAAAAAAAAATCGCAATTTGAGCATGTTTAATGTTTATTAATCTTGTTGTAATGATCAATGCTCACTCACAAATTATGATGGAGCTTAGTGGGATTCCGCAAAATTATTAAGTTTACAGTGGCAAAAAGGCTAAAATGCATATCAAGCTGCAATTGCATTATCATGAAATGCTGCAATGTTTTCTGTCCATTTTCGTCCACAGTCCTAGTTTGAACAGATGTTTCTTTATTTGTTTGGTGCAGTGGAAATCCTGTTCAGCATGGCTTTCGTATTAAAGTGAAAGACGAGCTTGGTGGCTAAAGACTTGTGTTGCCTGAAGTTACTCGACCGGCCTGAAAAACGTTCTGCTCCCGCAGAGTGGGACCGAAGACTTGATGAAAAAATATAAATCTTATGAGATTTTGAACTCTGTAATCTCATTCTTTATTAAGAAGCAGTGAACGGCCAACAATCTTGTTTTCTTACTTTCTGTTCACTAGGTCTGCTTTTTCCGCTGGTACTGATTTGAAACTTTATATTTATTAGGATTTTCAAGTATGCCTTTGCTTTTACTTGTGGCTTTTACAGTGGCTTTTAGTGCATTGACACTTTCTGACACATTGACACAATGCATTGACACATTTCTTAAGTTGGCATCATTCGCCTTTACTTTTTATTAAGGTAATTACTATTATTATTAAAACATGTATTTCTGGATGTTGTTTTATTCGTACTGAAAAAGTAAAATGCTCTCTAACGTGTATCTCAGTAGTGCAAACATGAATATGGTATTTGTTTTAACCTGTCATAAATTGTTCCACATAAATAAAAATAAAATAAACGTGTACTGTTCGAGAACTTGGATTTGAAGTCTGTGTGGTGAGCTGTGCTCTCGTTGCCATAGGCTAGAATGCACGCAGAACGTTTGAAAAATAATCGTATGCAGTTTATGTTAATCGCTTTATGCAGAGCAAAATCCAATTAATGGCTGTGGTTTTGTGGAGGTGCAGGATTGTGGGTGAGTCTGCAGTGTCACGCTCCGTGGCCTTCTAATTACAGCAGTTTTTCACATTGTGCTTTTCTTCTTTCTAATCCCCCTGGTAGACAGACATGGGGTGGAGGGGTCTTCTCTGGTGCATTTATGAACTCTGCTTTCATTAAAATGCAGATATTACATGTCTAGTTACAGACTACAGCAAATAATATGCAAATTCATTTAATCGATCACGAATATGTTGCCTGATAAAAAGAAAAAAAGCCTGTTTGCAGAAAATAGCCACATGAAAACCATTATAATTTTTTTTGCAGCTTATGTACGTTGCAGATATGCTATGGTGTTCATGGAGTTGAGCTGGCGGAGCTTCAAAAAGCCTCGTTTCTCATTCCTCCTCCAGATGATGATTATTTAGGCAAGAACATCAGACACTCTACGGTTAATGAAACCAGACACGGCTATTGTGAAATCCATCAGAGGCCGGCGGCCTTCAGCATCTTTCTGCCGGTTAATTCAGATGTTAAACTGCAGTTCTTTTCAGAACACATATTTTTTTTCTGGTTTCAATTTGTGGTATATTTTGCACGTTGAACATGACTGCTTAGTTATTTTTTTTGTGCAATTAGGTTCTTCAACCTGGAATTCTCCGTTTCACTCGATCTTCTTTTACAGACCTGGCTCAGTTCTGCTGTGTTTAAGACAGTGAGGATTTATAGGTTAAATGGTAAAAGCCCAGACATTTAAGAAGTTCATTCTGTATATTGCAGGAGGTTTTTTAGCATAGCTACCACGATCCTGCCTAGTCAACAAAATTCAGTGTGTGTAAACTTGTTCTTGTTTGATGGTGACGTCACATGGCAAATGTTTCTAGCAACCTTTATCTTTGGTCTCTTAGGAGCGGCTGTTTAAATGACCATTTTCAACCTCGATTCTCGTTTCATCTCTCTGCTTTTCATTCTTGGCTTGTTTTAGAAGGCTATTCCTTCACAGTTAAAAATAATAACAGTGGAGGACTACACTTGACCTCCACATGCCCTCAGGGGACTATGACTTAAGACTGCCCACTGCTCCAGGTGTGTGTGTGTGTGTTCACTTCACTGTGTGTGTAACTTCATTAAATGTAGAGCACAATTTTGACAAGGTCCCCAGTGGCCACAGTGACACACTCACCGCTTTTTACTTTATTATGTCTCGCACGTTTTTAAACATAAGCCTAAACTGTTGAGTGATTGATTGAGGGTTTTTTTTGTAAACTGGACCAACGGTAATAAACATACAGAGAAGTCAGGAAGTAAAAGTAGGACAGGGTCAGATGTGCAGCCATCATGTTTTATGACCTCGGTGTATTCGTTTACTCTGTATTTACTCCACATTGGACGTTCATAAACCGGTTGAAGGTGTTGGTTTGTAAGACATTGGATCCGTGCTTGAGGCCTGCTGAAGTGTAGTTTGAAACGTCCGTAGTAGCGTTGTGTGTTTTCTTTAAAGCATCTGAGAAGTTCTGAGTGGACCTCAACCGTCAGCATTGTTTTTCATACAAATCCGACAATGACATGAGTATTTGTCTTGTTCTTGTTTTGAATTAGTTGGGGTCTCTCACAGTTCACATTTGGGTCTTGGCTCAGGGAGTTCTCGCTTCTCTCTTGCGTGCAGTATTATTGGTTTGTCTTGGCTTTGTGAGGAAGAGGGTTGTGGGGTTCAAGTGGAGAACTGGCAGAGTCATGTTACACTATGCAACATACAATTACATAACCCAGGAGAAGCGCTGCCGGGACATAACTCATGCGCTTGTCAGCTTACACCCTGATGAGGGTTCCTTCACAGTTCAGCGCCGACGTTCTCGCAACTTTTGTGCAATTAGTCGACTTTGACAAGCAGTTTTGTTGCAATTTTCATGTGTGAATAATCCCATTGAATACAGTGTAGCATCAAAATGATTTTATAAGTACTGTTTAAAAATTGTAAAATAATAAAACATTGTTGTTTCATTTGTAATGCAACTAACTAAGTAACATATGCCACTGTTCCTCATATTAGAATCTCAAACCAACACAGAAGGGAACTAAGGTTTTTATCACTAGGACCGAACAGATGGCAAATGTGCTAAGGGTGCAACCAAATTGAGTTAAAATGGGAAATGCAGATAGAAGCTATCAGTGATAAGCAACACGTTAGAAATTCACTGGCTTCATTCATCGCTCGTCACATGCAACGTTACATGGCCCTTTGACGTAGACGCAAAACATTTACACGTTTCATTCAGAGAACTTTACTGTCAAATTGTGTACATCTGTTTGGTGAAACTATAGCTAGTAACGTCCAACTCGTAATTGTATTCTTTATGTTACTATATTGAGAAGTCTCGAACTCATCTCAAACTGTGATAATGAAATTTCACATTATACACTTTAGACACTTTAAACACCAGCTCAAACTGAATGTGACCACCACAGAAAACAGACATCGTCATGATAAACAAACTTTTAAAATATATCTTTAGAAATGTTTTTATGTGTGTTTCTGCTTTTAGGAGTAGCATTCATGGTTCTTCCAGCTGGTTAGGTGGGTCGGCACACTGGCATAGCCTCAGCTTATGAGAACATGGTCCTGCTGTTCCCATGGAGCTGCTGCACAAACATCCACTCTTTCATTTAACTGACCTTGAACACCTACAGCACATCTGGAATAGCTCAACACAAAAGTTTTAAAACGCACATTGTGTTTCAAGCAGGATCCACATGCATAGTAGTTCTTACATGCCAAGCGTGGACACACACATACATTGATAAGTCACATTTCAGAAACAGAGCGGATTAGATTAAGGATTAGAGGATTACTCACTCAGGTCTGATGGAGATGATTTACAGACGTCCAGGTCATTAGAGTTAAAACTTTTTTCTTTTAATGTCTGTTGTTTATATTGTATTAATAATAAATAGGATGTGTTTAAATTGACTGCTAACAAAGTACGGTAGTGTATGAAAAATCACGGTAGTAATAGTACGAGAAATCACAAATGTTTCATTTGAAATTAATAAGGCTAAAAAAGACCTTTAAAATGCATATCCTTACTATGACTGAATGCTCAAAATTTTAATATCACTGTAAAAAAATAAATCAAGACGGCCTTTAATTGTGTGCTACTAAGGGAAAAAAACGTTTTAGTCTCTCTTTCCTTGTTTTGGGAAGTTATTTTTGAATTATTTTTATTCAAACCCAAAATGATGGTGTGTGTGTGTGGGGGGGGTGTGTGTGTGTGTAAATATTATTAACAGTATGTCAAGTTACTGTTTAATCCATTCAGATATTATGAAAGTCACCTACGAGTTATGAGTTTAATTACAAAGCATTATGAGATGTATTCTCACAAAATTTTGCAAGAACTACGCATCACACATGATGCTCTATACCTGAGATTGTTTCACAGAACAAATCAAGTTCAACTTTTCTCAATGTATTTTCAAATGTTCTTTTCCTGACCACACAATCCTCTGAAGAGCTTGTCTGTCCTGAATTGTGCTGTTTGCTTCTCATCCAAGTGCTAAGTGGTGGAAGTGTAGAACGTTCTTTCTACCTGAGAGGACAATTTGAAGTCTGTTAGATGTCCGAGATGTTTGAGGAGATAAGCCTTCATCACCATGGTATTGCTGGAGCAGGCTCTGTGTGACGTGAACATCTAGATACCTATGTAATTGTCCACTTTCACTACTTGGTTCACATCAGTCATGATTGTCCTTCTCATTCTGCTGCGTGCTGACATCCACTAGCATCTCTTCCATCTTGCTGGTGGTTTGAAGGAGATTGTTTTCTTGACACCATGTCTTCAGAAGTGTAATCTCCTATTGGTTGGCCATCTTGTTGTCTAGTGGCAGTGAAGTGTGTCCAGTGTATTAGGTTGTGAAGAAGTGATGAAGTCACTGGCCAGTCTTTCAAAGCACTTCATTACAACTGATGTCAATGCTCCAGGGCAAGGGTTGTTGAAGTGGATGGGCTGGGGTTTCTTTGGAACTGGAACAATGGTGGACTGTTTGGACTATCGGAAAACAACAAGACAGTACACGGTTCAGAAGGTCAGGGAAAGGTCTAAGGTCTTTGTGTCAATACTGGTGCTCTCTGGTTGTTGCAGACTTTCAAAACTCGACCCGTGTTGTTGTCTGGTCCTGAATGTTCTTCCCGTTCATCATCTACTGAGACTTGAGACGGCTGTATTACTCCCTTTCAAGTTCTTTATTACATTTTCTGATGAGAACTATATGATAATGGCATAATGAAAATTCAAACCTCCAGCAGAAAAGAGCAAAGCATAAATTAGATACAAAATGCAAAGCAAAGCACATAAATTAGATACAAAATGGAATTGAACTTAAACAGCAGGTTTATTGCAGTTAAAGCTCTGTCTTGTGAGGAACATTGCAGAAAAGCCAACTGTGCCTTGCAATTTCAAAGTATTCTGGACTAAGATCTGGTATGTTGCTCGTTTCACCTTCTTGGGAAAACAGAATGCAGTAGCTCTTAATTCAGAGCATGTTTGACTGCCAGGCAGTGTAAGACTGTTTAAGTTTGTATTCCTGGAGGATTAACTGATTTTACGAGCTGTTTTCGGTACTGCACCCGGAGCTGCTTACCCTCTTGGCTGCTTAGATGAAAACCAACAATGTTTTTCTTCAACAGTCTATTTTCAAATGACAAGTCATGCTTTCATTTGTAAGAAGAGCATGAGTGTTTGGTCAGTAAAAGGAAATACAAGACACAACATGATTTATACTGAGTAACAATTGTTTGAGCTGCAAATGGCTTAACTATTGCCATTCAAGAATCCAAAATTGCGTAAACAATTTATTCACATTGCATTTAATTGACCTATTTAACACCTGTTTTTAAAATTGTTTTGGTATGCATGTTTTGTTTTAGACGTGTGTTGTCAGTATGTCCACTAGGGGCTGTACTGTCAATATGGCCACTAGGGGCCGTATTGCAATTGTACCCTGCATTTAAACCATTCTTGGAAGTGAGGCAATACACCTATAGTGAACACACACCCCCAGAATAGTGGCTCCCAGGGGGCAGTTTGGGTTCAGTGAATTACTCAAGGAACCTTCTGGACCAGGGTTCAAACCGGCAATTGCAGGTCTATCTCTACTTCTGCCCTTCTATTTTAAAATTATGCCCTGTTTTTATCTGAGCTTTTCACTTTTCATTTTTCATTTCATTTTCATTGTTCATTCCCTTTAGCTAAATGAGGTTAAGAACTTTGAATCGCCGGTACATTGATGTTGTTGATGCCCTGCTCCATCTGCCAACCTCACATCCGTTTCTTTTTCTTTGTGGTCCTGATTTTTATCACAACCGTTTCACATCAGCCTCAAACCACCCTAGTGTCTGTTGTTGCTCCTGTTCTAAGGAAGCTACCAACATCATCATCTGCAAATAGTAGAGATCAAATCTTCTTGAACTAGAACTACTCTGAACTAGGTTGTGCCGAAACATTTTCTGTAAAGTAATAAACTAAGCCAGTGACAAAGGGCAGCCAACATGCATTGGAAACAATTTTGACTTATCGGCAGCTTCACCAGAATTGACCCTGGTACTTCAAGTGATGTTGCTTATGTGTCACCTGACAACTGAAACCTTGTTACTTATGAGTAACTGCTTCAACAGCTTCAGTCAATGGAATAAATGAATCAACCTTAAAGTAGTCACACTTTGCGTCCAATACCAATCCATGTCAGAAACCCTACCAATTCCCCCTTCTGAGCAATTAAATGGTTTGCCAGGATTTTATTGAGGTAGACTGAATCATCAAACTTCCCTCACCAAACTTCTCTCATTGCCAAGTTTATTTTTCTTAGCTACCATCAAGGCTGCAATGAGGTTGACTGCCCTAAAGTGTTTGCTTTCTGGTTAAGAACACAAATTAAATGTCTGACGTTTGTGCGTACTTAACCAAGAGGTGCATACTTAATACTGGCTATCCCAATCGTCAAAGAAACCAAGCTGGACGCCTCAAAATCATCTTAAAGTTAAACTCCTGCTCCCATTAAAAAGTCCTTAGCGCTGAGATACCATGCCAGTAAAAGCATCATTTGAAAGAATTGTAAAGTGATCCAAGAACAATGCCATGTTTACTGGGATTTAATCAGGAACAGAATCTGTGTTGTCTCCCTTACAGACATACTCTCTTGACATGTTCTGATTTCTGAAAGGTTCTGCCAGATATGAACTTCTCATCCAGATCCAGCTCACCACCATGCACTGATCAGTTGACATGAGTGTTCAAGACAATGAATGAAGGCCTACTCAGGTAGAAGTTCAAGAAGGGCCGATGGATGCACAATGATTTAGTGTTAGTCGGTAATGCACTTTTAATACTTCTGTCAAGCTTTGCCATCCTGTGATGGCTGAATTTGATAGGGTCTAAAGGAAGAGAAATGTCTGGATGGAAAGTAGACCAGCGAGATTGATTGGAGGAGAGGCTCTGACATCAAGCTATGAAACAGTGGGGTCAACACTGCTGGAGTTACACCCTGTGCTTATTTCTGAACATGTTGAGGTCAGGGTTAGATAATGCTTTATTGCTTGAACGAGTTCAACTTGGTTTTGTATTGACATTGTGCAGTGGCACCGTTTAACTAATATTTTGTTTCAACAGAGAATTATTATATATTTTTTTTAAGCTGTGAATCTACGTAGAGCCAGATGTCTATTGTTTGTATTATCAGTCTGGCTAATGTACTGAAAAGTGGTGTCCTTATGTGGTTAAACAATCGGAGTCTGTATCTCTACATGTTTCGTCACGGCTGGCATTGACTAAACAACTGCTTGACATTTTAAGAAATTT
>SOMO01000007.1:38902-51655 GCA_028128575.1 Paedocypris carbunculus | reverse complement strand
TTTTTTTTTTAAATAACCCTTTTGTGTACTTATGATTGACGAAAAGTAAATTAACATTTTCAGATCTTTTTTTTTGTTTGTTGTTGGCCGTTGTCCTAAAATCTTTGCCTGTTGAGTCAGCAAGAGCCATTCATTATTCATATCTAAAAAAAAACAACCTTGCTTCACTTCAGGTCGCAAACTGAGCAAAGATTCCCATAGCCGGTGTCCTCGTACTAAATTTTAAATGTTTTTGCGTCTCATGTAAGATTTACATCCCTGTGTTTATGCCATAAACCCAAAATAAAGCTAGTTTAATGTGAACATCTACCATATAGTAACATCTCAGAGTTTGCTCGTCATTTTACTGTAGAGTATAATTACCACTTTACATAACAAGCAGAATTATACAAATGTTTTTTTATGGGTTTTTTCAGGTGAATATCACATGTCTCCTAACTCGAGCTGCTCCACAAAGTGTGTTAAAGATTAAATTATATTCCTTGTTTAGACTTACTGAATAAAAATTGTGTTTTTTTTTTTTTTGCTTGATCGGGCTTGTTGTAACTTTCATCTGTCAAAGCCTTTTTAAGCTCAAACAGCAACAGGATTCTTATTTGAATTGGCCTGATGATTTTTCTTTCTAAAAATGGTTTTGCACTGTGGCTTTAGCATAAAAGCGCTTTGTTCTATTCTTCTGCCGATTGATTTTTCCAGTGCAGTCTTATTCACCTGCTGTTGTGGTAAGAGCCATTTTGTTGAAATTATCTAAAAAGCGCGATTGAGTCTATCTATATTGGCACTGTTCCTTTGAAAAGAGCCGATCCAAATATAGTTAATTGCCCTGCTCTCCACAGGCCTTACACGGCCCTTTTGTCATGTTTCTTCCCCATGGTGAGATTCTGGTTGACTGAGTTCAGATAGCAATTAAGATGCGTATGAAAAATTAAACACGTCTGCTTGAGATCAGTGCACATTTGGAGTCAATAAACACAGCGGAACATTACTCTTTGCTTCCGGCAACTCATTTTCCAAAAATATTATGTGTTCACAGTGGAATTATGTGAATTCCACATCGCGTTTATAGATTAACTATTTTGTTGCACCTATAAATTCAGTCATATTCTATAGCGTCCATCAGATATAATACTTTTGTCATTAAATGTGTTTAAATTTCACCTAAATGACTGCAATGGAATGGACAAATTAGTCCATGTAATATTTATTACATGCTTATGAGTTTATGTTTATCAATAGATTTAAAAATAGTTTATCAAGAGAAGTTACAAACTGTAACAATTAAATATATTTATAAACATGCACATGCATGCTGTAATGCTGTAACGTTTACTTTTATATTATAGTTTTACACTTTTTACATTTTTTTTTTTTGATTGATTGATTGATTAATGAAGTACATCTTTAAAATGAGCTACAGTAATACTAGTAGTTGCTAATTGTTTAGCTTGTCAAATCTTTAATAGCTTTAGTTTCGAGAAGAACACGTTTCCCTTTAATGTAAAGCTGTGAAGGAAAAAAACATATTTTTAAAAAGTAGATTTTCATCCTCCCTCCTCTCCAATCACAAACATCCCATTTACACATTTATTTCTTGCTGATTTCCAACAGTTGTAATTAAGCTGCTGTCTCACACTATTGTGAATGTCATTCATGGCCGATCTCTTCTCCAAGACAAGGTGTCAGGCCTTGGGTTATTTTATGTTGTCAGTTTTTAAATTAGTTTGAGGCAGAAATAGCTGGCGTTCCTCTTGAGACGTAGAAAGTGCTACGAGTTTTTCTGCTGCTTCTTTCTAGTTTCATTGCAGATTTATTTAGCCTTGAAACCGTATTTTTCGGACTACAAAGCACCATCAATAAATGCGTATTTCTTTTTTTTTACGGTAATGCATGTGGTACAGATAATTTTCTTGTTGCATTGAGCGGTAATGTGGTCTAATAGCACGCTTGGTATGGCTTTGTGAGAGGTTGATTTGAAATGCATTAGCTCTGCGCTCAGGGAGGGCGTTTAAAAGCTGTTAGTTGGCTTAAGGCAACACTGGTGTCTGTTTCAGCTCACCTGCTGATGGCCTAACCCATCTGTTCCATCATCACTTTGCATTTAATTCAGATGAACCCTGTGCCATGCCATGGGAAAGGTTGTGTTGGCGTGCGTCTTCGTGTGGAGAAGAAAGCACTTGACTATATGGTCCATGCCATGCTTTTTTTCCGTGACTGCTTTGTAACTACCTTGTAAATATGTATATATTCATTAAACGGACCTTTTGCCTTGAAGGAAAGCCGAGTGTTGGCAGATGATTGTTTTTGCCCAGGGCTTGGTCTCATCCGAGCTGTATTGACCTTTGTTTTTTTTTGTTATAGTGATGATATTGCTATGCATACGTGAGTGTACCTGTTGGATTTTCTTTTCCTCCAAGTAATTTTTAAATAATTGCCTTTCAGTGACATTCTCTAGAAAAATATTTTTTTAGCTTGCTTTAAATTCAAGTTGTTTTTTTTTTTTTTGAAAAACTTGTTTTTCAAGAACATCAAAAAATGGTACGGTATTTAGTACAGTGTTTCTTTTTTTTTTTTTTTTTTTACTGATGGTAATAGTTTTAGTAATCGTTTCTAATATTTACAGACACATTTCATCATTTTTTTCAGAACAAGTCTATACTTATGTCTATGTTCCGGTATGTTTTTTTTCTTGGTGTTTGTCTCTTCTGGCATCATGTTCCTATTCGAGGGCAAGTCTGACTGAATGCCATTTCACTTATAGATCCGATTTGCCAACATTGCCATGGGTAAAATTGCCAGAGGTTGCCTTGGAAACTGTCAAGGTTGTTATAAATGCTGTCTGTGTGAATTGATTTAAATTTAAATAAATATAAATAAATACATTATTTAATAAATTTTTCATCTAATTATTGCTTGCGTCAATGTAAGTTTAATTTAAATATTTGATTTGAGTTTTATTTCTTTTATTCATTATTCTGTCTGGGACCGCAAGTTTTTAGGATTCAAAGATGGGACCTGATTCTGGATCCATTCTGAACGGGAGAACAAAGACATGGAATGTGCAAAAACTATAACAAAAACCATAAGCTCATTATTATTATTATTATTAATAAAATAAAATATTATATTCAATAATATGGAACTACATTAATTTAAATTAATCTATATCTATATAGATATACAAGTCACTGATGCTGATTAGTAAACTGTGGTCATTTTAAATCCTCACCCTCATTACTTATTAAAGATTTTTGCCGTTCCCAAATATGTCTGAAACAGTGGGTGGGCATCCATTTTGAACAGGTTTTGATCTAGTGGTCTTTGACGAGAAGTGATGGGCCAGAAAAAGATTATTGAGTTTGTGCTGTGATTGATTGAGTCAAGTCTGGATCAAGCAAGGAGGAACTGATGTCTCGCTTTTAATTAACCCGCTTGTATCTGCAGACTTTTTGTCAATATAGTAGCTAGTTTTGTGTCTCAGTAAATGTCATTAAAGTCTTTGCTTTTAGAACTACCATGTTGCCACGGAATTGCATATGTAATGGGGGTGTTTGGGATTGATTTTTTTTTTTTTTTCTTTTAGTATTGCCATTTCATTTGAGAATGTTCTTTATTCTTTATTCTCTTTATATGAATGTGCCCACGTTATTTCGACCTTGATTTGCAGAACAGTTCTTTTGTTTTCTTGCTCAGCATCATAATCTGTGATGGTTATTTATGCTGTTGACCTATTGATTGTAAAATGACCACCACTTATCTCCAACTATTTAAACAGGATATTTTGTGATGGGGCAACATTGGGTTGCAGTGGGTAGCATTGTTGCGTAAAGGAGGGCCCGAGTTCAAGACTCATTTGGGGCCCAGTTGGGGCCTTTTTGTGTAGAGTTTGCAATGTTTTTTGTTCTTGTGAGCTTCTGCCTGGTGCTACAGTTTCCTCCCACAGTTCAAAACCATGTCCCACCATAACCCTGTGCACAAGCCAGCTTTTAAAGTCCAGAGGGTCTGAGACTCAGCTCCCTGTCACACTGAAACTGATGTAATTAATACCCAATTTAAATTTCATTTGTATTGAGTACACGGTTGTGCACGTTTTTTTGTTTTGTAAGCTGTTAATTTCTTTCTATTTGAAAGATGGTTTGCCTTGCTCAATTCCCATTGGGCAGCATATCATAAAAGTGGTATAAGTTACTCTAAACGTATTAGGCTGCCTCAATCTGCATCCCCTGTCATTTTTAGAATGTTTCTTGGAATCTGCAGAGGTAAACATCCTTTTTCCCTTCTAATTTTACTCCTTTTGAGTGATTTTTCCATGTGTCTTTGAAACCTTTTAAGTGACGCTTTTAAAGACAGGCAAGAGATATGATAATGTAATTTTGACATCTCCTCAGTCTTAGTTCCAAGTAGATTACTACAATTCTTTTTTTTTTTTTCGTTTTTTTTAAAATTATTTAATTTTTTATTTGCCCTGGGCAATGAAACTAGCTCGCTGTGACCTCTAGTCAGCTTTATTAAACTTTTATTTCATTTGATATGTGGAGATTTTGGTTTTGCAGAATAATTTCTGAGCTCAAACTAAATGAGGAAGCTTTTCACTAAATGGACTACAAGAGCCTGTTAAGTCAAAGATTCAGAGTGATTTCTGTGTTTGCTTTGATAGCCTGTCTGGATATTTGAATGCACACCCGAGGTCCAGTTCTGTATTCAGATCTTCACAAATTGTCCGAAGCATTTCTTGCAATCAAACCAACTAGGCAAGTGTGAACTGTCAGTCCATTTTTTCCCACATTAACCCTGCCTTCGTGTCTTAAACTTCTGTCTAGTCACTGCATTTCTGCTCTGTGTATGGGTTTTTTTGCTCCTGCATTACTTCCTGGAGCTCGCCCGAGGGAGTGGACTGACAACTTTGAAGTTGAATGACAAGACTTTAGCTAAGAGAGTGAGAGAGAGAAGAGAGTGAGAAAAAAGCCTCCATTACTATCTTGATGTTTTTCTCCGCTCAGTGATATGCTTCAGGAATCATGTTTTTGGTTCTATCGCTGTTGAGTTTAGCACAGTAGAAGTGAATTGTGGTATAGTTGATGCACTCATTTTGTTTCCGTTCCATCGTCTATGTCCCCATATTCACTTGTCAAATTTTATTTTTATGGTGCAAAGCGAATTTTCAGCGTCAGTAGTGTCAGAGGTCTGAAACTATATTGAAATAAGATAAGTAAAACACATTTTATTAATACACTAATAACAGTGGAAAAGTGATATTAATTCTAACCTCAGCTTTTCTTTTGAAAAGATATCAACAAATGTAATGACTGTTTCTTTACCTTATCATGTCCTTGGTTCACTTTTTAATGCAAGTGCTCTCTGAAAATAGCTTAAAGCTCTTTTAATAAGTTTATATGAGTGTGTGTGTGTGTGTGTGTGTGTGTGTGTGTGTGTGTGTTTATTCATTTACACATCATACATTATTCTGAAAAAGATTTTTTGAAACATATGGAGATTTATTTCTTAAATTATCTTAAATCTTTTAACATAGAAATTTAACAGAGAAATTCAGCACGTACTTGTGCAATCATACGTGCACAAAATTGCCCAAATGACACTCACAAAAGATTCTGAGAAAAATGAAATATGTAGACTATGCAAATGAAGTCGAGCTGTACCTTTTTTCCCAGAAGCCCTTGTTGCACTTAATCTTTTGTGAGAATGCTGTTTGGCATACTTTTCTCTTGATTTGTCTCTGCACTGTCATCTAATCAACCCCTTCACACTATGATAATCATTAAGATACCAGATTTCTCTTTAGAAATTCCCGAGATTCATTTGAAGTTCAAGATTTTTTTTCTCTCGATTAAAACCAGCAGATATAGATCAGAATGACTCTGGAGCTGAAAAGGACTGCAAAGTTCTTTGTACTTCCGTGTGCACAGCAGTGACTTTTGAAAGTCATTAACTTTGCATGTCTTTTTTTTTCTCCTCTAAATTAAAATGTAGCTTTCGGTGTATCTTGTTAACCTTGAAGACAAGTCCGTGATTTTAGGAACACCTCTGGCAGTTTGCCTCTAGCAAAGAACTGGCATCAAATTAGTTCATTCTTGCCTTGTTCCCTGCGGCTTACATGCTTTTTCTGTATATTTCACATATTGGTAATGGAGGTTGAGATTAATGGCATCTATTTCTTTTGTCAGCTTTGCTTTTAGGCTTCTCTGGCTTTCATCAGGCATTGGTACAGGGACAACACTCTTTAACGCTCTCAGGGAGAACTTTGGGTCATAAATGTAATATCTGGCTTGTTCCAGTAAGTTTGGCGTTTAAATGAAAAAAAAATTAGTTTGGTTTATTATATATTTTTTTCTTTTTAGTGATTTACTTAAAAGAATAAAGGTTGCATTTCACAATTGATTTCTTGTGCTTACAATTTGTTAAGCATCAATTCGCAATTACGTAATCATTTTTCAGTATGGATTAGTTAAAGGTTGCTCTTCAACTTTTTTTTTTTTTTTATGGAAATTGTCTGCTGACATTTTTCCACCCATTTGCATTACCTAAGGAATGCGAAGTAGTTTTTTGTAGCGTGCTTGTCGTTTTTAACATGCCTTTACAAACTCAGGCTTCAAACCGTGTTCTGCTGAACTGTGATGTCTGTGTAGCCCTCAATCTTTCACACATCAATATTTTGTTTATTGATCTTTACTTGAAGCCGGAGACGCAGACAGCCTGTTTCTCTGGTTTCACGCACAGATCAATATGCTTTTCTGCACGTCCCTCAGGATTGATGCACGAAGGGTGATTTGTGGGAGTCTGTGTCTTGGTTGAAACTGGGGCAATGGCATTTTTCTGTTGGGTCAGGACTATCCTGTTACACCAACAGTCTGAATAATTGTAATGAGTCAGCTGGATGTGAAAGTCATCCTGGTGCTGTTCACCGACTCAGACAAGCATCATGAGTGCTATAGTGAGCTGAAGATGCAGAGGATTCTAGAAAACAACAATTCATTCAAATCAATGTAAATCAATTCATTGAATGTTTTACTTTGGACTTACCTTGCCTGTTTATTATTTATGTTAAGGAAGACTATTATAAAGTCTTCCATAACACCCTTTGACTTACGTATTTCTCACTGGCCAGATTTTTTTACTATACTATTTAAATTTACGTTACCTATGCAGTTTTATATTTTTACAATGCCAGAAATAACTGTTTCANTACTTATTCAAAACGTTTTTTTTTTTTTGCTTAGATTATCTAGCCCATATAATCCCCAGTGAACGCAGCTCAAAATCTGATTGGCTGAAGACAATACACTTTATTTGCAATATATTCTATATTGAAAGAGCTTGCAAAGCATAATATAAAGGCGGGGCGGGATGATTTGACTTTTACCTGCCTAGTAAGATCAAATGGCTGAATTGTGATTGGTTAAATGATTTAATAAGAAAACGCTTGTCTGGATTTGGCAGAACCCTATGAAAAGCTAAGTAAGGGAGCATTTTTACAGCACCAAAGTGTTAAACCGGTTAACATTTTTGTTCTGTTTTTCTGCTACTTGCTACTTTGACCTCGACTCTAGTGGTTACTATGGTTTTTGCTTTCACCTTCACTGGTCTAATTAAAATATCTAGCAGCAATAATATTTTCCAGTGGCATTCATCTGATCATAAAACGCTTCTATTGCTTCTTCTAATAACCTGCGTGGGAAGATGGATATCTCACCGCTCTCGCTCCTTTCTCTATTCTACTTGTTTTTCTCTTCACTCACTTTCATGTTGTCTTGTCTGTTCTTTTTCTCCTCTGACGTCAGCAGCGTGGTTGGAGAGAGAGAGAGAGAGAGAGAGAGAGAGAGAGAGAAGTTATTAATATTCTTAAAGCTATGGCAGTGTTCAGCCAGTGTATGAAAATCTCTTAGATTTCTCATATGTCCTCTTGAGATGATCACCGTTTTTTATCAGTGCAGCGCGGAAAAAATAGCTTGTGATATATTCTTAGACCACATTTAACCCACTTATCAGGCTTAAATATTTCCACTTGAAGACACAAAATTGGCAGAAAATTGGTGGAGGTTTGATAAATGGCAGGCTGGAATCGATAGTGTGCGTCTATGTTGTTCTGTTTTGAAGAAAATCAGACCGGTTTGTGCAGAATGACAGTGAAGGGGAGGGTATTTTTTTTTGCTCTCCCATTCATATTATGCAAATAGTTGTGAGGCTGTGCGTGTCTGATTGGCTGTCTGGATGTGTTGCCGGCTGATAGGACAGATAAAGCAGCGCTCACCAGTGAGGCGTTGGGAAGAGGAGGAGGACAGCTTATAAGGAGCTGAGAGAGAAGCACAGAGAAAGCAGAGGGCTTTTATGTACACCTCAAGCAAGGAAGAAATACAGCTGCTTTTTTCCCTCCATTGACCGGCTTTGAAGATTGCTCAGCCGGAAGACTGAAATGACAAGACTTGTGATTACAATTTGAATCTTCCACGGAGGCATGAAGCCCATTCAGAAATGGCGTTGTGCTTCAAATGCTTTGACGGAGAAGAGATGAGGAAATCCTGAGTGACACTCCTTGTGCTGCCTCCTACGTGGGATTTTCACCTCAAACTGCGTCTATTTTCAGCAGAGCAGGACATCGGCGTGCTTCAGCTCAGGAAGCTGAAAAGAGCCAGTGCGATATGTTAAGAAAAAAGACACGCACCATCAGCGTGAGTGCAGCTTCTGTTTGCACCTGCTACTGAAAAGACCTTTGCCAGCACAGCTTTTGTCGTCTGCTTGCCTTCCTGGCAAACTAGAGATTGAGGCCTCTCGGCCGTGGGGAATGGAATCCAGCCATGGGGCTCTGACTAGAGTTGTTGTTTTTCCTGCACTGTCAGTGGGCAGCCTTCTCCCGCTGCCACCACTGCCCGTTTCTACCAGGCTGAAAATGCTTCCTGCCTGCTTTTAACTTCAGAAGTTGCTATGCACCGTTTTTATTTGTGCTATCAATATTGTTATTTTTTTGTTAACTGGAGCGACCAACGCGATTCAAATATTACCAATCAGGAGATGGCTTGAGTTCTCTCTGGTCGTTCATTGAAGTTTCTGTTGGACTCTGCTGGCCTGAATATTTTTTTCTTCTTCTATTTTTGTACCCAATGTGCTGGTTGTATCGGTGCTCATCAGCTACACCGAGTTGACAGTTTCCATAGAAATGAAGATAACTGGGAACGGCTGGCGAGCAAGAAGTGTTAGAGTGAGGTGACGGAAAGGAGCAGGGGTGAAAAGCCCTGGGTGAATAATTCTGGAGGTCACATGTGCTAAAGGGATGAGAGGGAAAGGATTTTCAAGTAGATATGCTTTTTCCTGCCTTTTCTCATGCTGAGGAAGCGTTTGGAGGATTTGTTTCTTCAATTTTTAATCACTTCATTGGACTGAGTTCTGTTCTGGAATGTTCTCCTGAATACAATTATCGTGTTTTATGTTCTCATTCTCAATTGCCCTTTGGGTAAGGTACATACTGGACTTCTATGACTTTTGGACCAAAGCGTGTGTGAACAATAAACTCTGAGCCATGAAACTCAATTAGTGTTTTTTTCTGCAATTTTTGTCCAAAAAAGTCCTGAAATTGTTTTTTCCCACACTGAGAACAAGATCTTTTTAACATACGATAAAATGGATGACTCAAGCATTTTAAGGCGAAGGGGTCTTCAGGTAAGACAAATATATATTTATATTTTTATTATTAATCTAATTTGCTTCTTGAAGTTCCATAGGCAGTTAATCTTTCTCATTTTGCTCGGCTCGGTTTTGTTTGTTTTTGTGTGTCAGCACATTTGCAGACATGGAGAAACCTCTGACCCAGGATCAATCTGAGATCCAATTTTTTCAACCTGTCTGAACCTGTAGATGTGTGCATGTGTTTATTAACAACAGCCTTTTGGTTGAATACGTTTTCACTTATTGCTCAATTTAAATATTGCGTTTGCATGTTTTGCTTTTGATTTGCAGAAACATCATGGTTTATTACGTATATATACCCTATGTGACTGAACTGTTTTTTTTTTTTTTTTATGGATCATTGTCTTAAGCCCTGAAAAATCCTTTAATGCTAAAACTAAAATAGCCCTTCTTCCTCATCCATTCTTTATCCTGTGTATGATGAGCAACTTCATTAGTGTGGTTTGTATATCCATGCATTACTACACTGCGACAGAGATGAATTTGAGAACTATGAAAATTATTTATATATATTATTTTATATTGCACTATAACACTTTAAAAACAAATATAATTTCCTTTTGTTATAAACTGTATACACGTACATATATAAACACACATTTTATATTTATGACTTGCCTACTCAACACAAAGATCAATTCATCCAAATCACAGGACTCTTCGGCTCTGATTCTTTTTGCTCACGCTAGTTCAATTTTATCAGATCTCAGGACTACATTTTTGCTAAAAATATGGACAGTAAAACACAGATATGCTGTGATTTTGATGTTCCGAAGGCTTTTTGAAAATGAGCACAGTGCAGTGTAGTGTAATAGCAGTGCTTTTATATCAAGCATTTTAGTTTGGTGTTCGATCTTGATGGAGTTTTTTTCCTCCATAGCTTTTTGTACTTTCTTTTTGTCTGCTGCGTAGTTTGTTTCCATTCGGGTAATGGTGTGGTCTGAAGGCAGTTTGCAGCTCTCACACTGTACTGTCTTCTTTTGTGTGAGAGTGTCTGTGTTTTTGCCTGTGGGCTGTGGATCTGGATCAGGTTGAACTGAACTATGTTGTGTCTGTTCACTGAACTGTGCAGTGGGGGATTTATCTCTGCAAATCCACCGTGGGGCTTTCAATCTGCTGGAGCTAGACATCGAGATGAAGCAGCGGGCTTATTCCACTATCTACTGTAACATGTCAGTTGACTTCATGTCACGTTTCTACAATCACTTTGTCAAATGACTAGTGAATGGACCTAGTGGACGTGAGAAGCATCATGTAGCATTTCACAGATTTGAAGCTTAATGTATTTTCAAGGGGAATTCTTTTCACGAGGATGATCATTGCTAATGAATTGAGGGCGTAAAGCCATTTTTCCCATGAATGTTGTAAGTGGTTCTGGCTGTTAGCGTAAGAGTCACATGGGGACAGGTCACCTATCACTTTGGGTGAAACTGAAAACACAGTCGGCAGTGTTTATGGGATGAGGTTAAAGGCCGGAGAGAGATTTAGTCCGTGTAATGCTTTTAAGTGGTCTCCTGTGGTTCAGACCTAATAAACTACTTTCTTCAGTGTTGGTCCGTTACGTTGCTCTTTATCTTTTAAACACTTTTGAGGAACATTATAGTGTGTTACAGTGCTTTACAGGTTAAAACCTCTGATTCAGTCTTAGATACAGTTTGAGATCCACATACAGTCTACATTTCCTTAGCTTATGTACTAGAAACTGTTAAAAAATTTTTCTAAAAGAAGTAAAGACTATAATTTAGCTTGAATTTAGTTTGGTTTTGGTTGGAATAAATATAAACACACTCATTTTGAAAGATTGTTGCTAATTGTGCTGATTTTATTTTATTATTTTTCAGATCTTTGGAATTTATAAAAAAAAAAGTTGTTCTTAGAAGCAAGATTAAAAACAAACAAAAACTAAAAAACCCTATTTAGTCTATGTTGATATACTTGATTATTGTATGTCTGGTCATTTTTTTGAGACTTTTCTTCTTGAGAAAACTAGTTGTGAAACTGGCACTTTAGTCAGAGTGATAGCACCGGGATTACAGGTCTCCGTTTTCTAGCTCTGTTGTAGAACTTGAAATCCGGGCATCAGATCCTCTGGTAATACAGAGCTGATGAGTTCTGGAGGAGAAGTGTGAACAGACCCCTTAGGGATCTTCATCTTTAAGGGTTTTCCAATTCCAGACAGTTTACGGTGGTAAAATGTTCTCATGCCCTGGTGAGTTTGTAAGGGAGGATTTGGAAATCGGGGAAGTGTGTTCTGTGCCTACACGGTGGGAAATGTGACAGTCAATGGAGAGGGAACGGCTTTTGAGATGAGGTTTTTGGAAAGGTGTTCACTCTGTAATTGAACGTTGATGCTCTTGACTTTTTATTGACTGTGACACTTTGATGCACTGGCCCGTTTTTATCCTGCATCATTCTGCAAGTGTTTTAAAAAAGTCTTTACCTTTAGCTGTGAAAAAAGAATTAAATATATTGTTTGAAGTATGACACAAAAGAGTGTTTCTTTCTGTTAAATATCGTACTAAAATCAATCAGAAACTTTAAGGATTGTCATTGATGTTGAAATCTTAATTATGCCATGGGAGAACTAAAATGTTAAGTAAAATAATATTTATTTTCCTAATTTTTTCCTCTTATGTGTTTCATTTTTTTGATTAGAATCCAGTCTGTTGGCATCTGACCAAGATTGGAGCAAGCAGACCTATTTTAGCAAGGAATTATTGTATTAAGGTTGTGCAAGCAAAGCGACAGCAATCGAGTAATCTGATTTTTACTGTAGCAGAAAAAAGTGAAAAAGGTTTTTAGGCGTCTCAATCAGCTGGTGATGGTTGTTTTAAAAGACTTTGGTACACTGCGTTCTCGTCGGCATGTATGCTGATCTGTAAGGAGTATTTAGAGCTTTTCAGAATGCTTCCAGCAGACAGTGATGAGAACAGAAGGCCATTCCACCACAGGCTGTCAGTGAGCTGGTTTGGAGTCAGACAGTTTGTTCTAATGGAATCAATGCAGGCTGCATCTGAAGATGGACAGGTTTGATTTGAATTGTAAAAGGCTCTAGATATT
>SOMO01000007.1:18250-38895 GCA_028128575.1 Paedocypris carbunculus | reverse complement strand
TGTGTGTGTGTGTGTGTGTGTGTGTGTGTGTGTGTGTGTGTGTGTGTGAAATATTGTACCAAGAAGGTACACATACACTGAAGTATATAGTGTATTTTAAAGAGTTTTTGTCACTTTGGTGCTTAGTCGTGTTTGTATTTCCGCAGACATGACTATTTAGCTACTAAAGAACTCTGACCGTGGTCTGACCAGAACAGCCTCTTAGCAAGAAGCTAAAGGAAGAATTATCTGCTGACTCAGCAATGTATTACAGACGGCTTTAGTCTAGTTTCCTCATGGATAAGCAGTATTTGTATTTATCAATCAAGATTTGGTGTGTGGCTATGCTGTTCAGTCAGATTTTAATAGTTGACTTTGCTTCATAGATAATTGAAATGTTTAGATAAGCACAAGTGTAGTGCAAGTCACATTAGTTTAGTATACTGAAGTAAAATCACTGCAGACAGAGACGCGTGATGCCCTAGTTTTCTCTGTCTTCATAACTGTGCCAAACTCAGGCGAGGTGAGATCTTTTTCCGCCGCTTCCTACAACAATTTTTTCCTAGATTTCCATCTTCCTTTACATGTTTCTGTAATGTAAAGGGAATACTGATTATATTTGGTTATAAACTGTATTTTTTACAGTACCCTTTCTATGTTTCCATGTACCCTGCTGCTGTAAACAAAAGAAAGTTCCCCTTGTGGGATAAATAAAGTCTGTCATTCAGTCATTCATTCATTCTTTGTACAGGTACACTTCAAAATACTTAAAAACTTTTGGGAAAACAACGTGTGTGTTGTATGTAAATAAACTAGACATTTTTATCATTACTATTATTTTTGTAAACATTATTTTATTCTTAGTGCACCATGTAGTTGATACATATAACTGCCACTACTGCTTAGTACTAGCAAATTCTGGCTGAAAATGTACGGTTTGTTGAGGAAAAGGTTTTCATGGAATAAGAATCTTGATGAATAAATGCATTCTAAAATGAATATTGCATGAAAATCTGTCTAAAAATCTCATCTGGTTTTGTGACATTTCCGTTCTGTCAGTCCAGTCACTCTTGTTAACACTTGTCTTCTCTCATGATTCCTTCAAAGGTTAATGATGGTGCCTTCACACGTTTCTCAATTTTCCTGGGGTGGTAAGGCCACTCTTGGTTTTAAAGACTGAGAAATGTAGTTGAATAGCTCCAAACAGGTCACTTGAGAGCAATGTAAGAGGATGAGCTCATGCTTTTCTCTCTAAATCGAGGACGGGTCAGATGGAAAATGTTATAGAATGAGAAGTAGACTCTTAATAGACCTAAACCAATCCACAGTGTGATTGGTGGCTTAATGTTAGCGAGTATTACTTGGTGGTAATGAATTCCGCTGTTTGAGAAGGTTTAATCAGTTTTGTCTCGCTTACACTGGAGATAGAAAAACAATATTAAAAATTGATGGTACATTCACTCAATGAGAAATGGATTAGAAATCCCATTTCAGTCTAAATGACTGGTATACCACCAGATGCAAAAGTCAGCATTTCTACTGAATGTGCGACCCTATTAACTTCAGAGTGAATCGAGATGTTGATTTGATTTTGCAAAAAGAGATTTTGAATAATATACTGAAGACTGATAAATAATGCTGCCCTGATTTTAATACACTCGTGTTAATATTCTGTAAAATGTATTTTAAGATCGGCTAATACATTTTTAATATACTCATAACGTTGAATATACAGAAACTGAGCAATAAATGAAACCACTGTGTATATTGTGTATACATGTGAATTGTGTATACATATCTATAACTTGGATAAGCTGGAATTATTTGAATATGTGAAGTAGACATGGATTCCAGTAGTTTCAAAAATTACCACAATTGTCTGTAGGCTGTTTTCAAACTGTGTTTCACAAAAATACTACATGTTTGAACAAATGATCTCCCTGCCCTTCTCTCCAGTGCTTAAACTAGCCTTATTCTCTCGAAATTTAGTGCAAAGACAGTGTTTTTACACATGGTTCTGCTGTTCTTTCAATATTTTCTTTTGTCTGATACTCGAGAATCCCATGGTTTCTGCTTCAGGATTTTTCCTCTGTAGGAATTAATCAAATGCACAGCAAAAGCAGCAATATGTTGGGAGCGTATCTGTCTGTTCGCACAGTCGGGGTCCGCTTCTTTTTTATTTTTTTGATCGTCTGCATCTCGTGCAGTGTCCTCTCTAGGGAGCTAAAGCTCCGTGTTGCACGGTCGTTTCTCTCTTCTGCTAGTAATAATGAGCAGCATTGCTCCTTTTGTGAATATGTGTACTGCCACCCGTCTGCTGTTTAACATGCTCTGTGCTTCCAGACTTGATGCCACTTTCTCCATTTTTGAAGCGTCTCACTGATTTTGGGTGTGACATGTTCCATCCATCTTTGATTTTGTGATTTGATTTTAGCCTCCTATGGTTTGTTGTGTTTAAGCGGCTTCGTTTTTGTCTTTCTGACAGACTGGAGAGTCGTTTGTCTTATAGACAAAGGATGTTCTTTCTGTGTGGTGTGTGGGTAGTGTGTTCTGGGATTTGGTGGGCTTTATAAGCCAGAATTGTATAGATTGTGGATGTGTGAGTCCTGGAGGTTGATACATGGAAGATGATTAATGAGGAAGTAGCTGTGTTTGCACAACTGGGAACTCACATGAACTCAAATTCACGATAATGAGGAGAGGCGAAAATCAGAATTGGGACAAATGACTTCATTACACTCTTGAAGGAACCTGGGTCGTGTTTCAGATGTTGCTCATTTAAAAAAAAAAAAAAAAACAACTATTGGCTAGATAAAAAAAAAAAAAAATCACGTACAGGTATGAGAAAATTAAGAGTGTTAAAACCATTTTTAAATAAATAAAAATAATAATAAAAACGAGGGTCGAAATTGGACCCATGAACAATTTTGTACACATTCTGCAATTGTTTTACTATATTGCCCATTATGAACACAATTTTTCTACACTTATATGGAACCTGTACTGAAATGTTCTTGTTTAATTTAGGTCATAAATCACACGTCACATTTTTTCACACAACTTTTAGGGAGAATCAAGGTAGCTGGATTATTTTATCAGGCTGCCAAAAGTCACGTCTTTGGGAGAAGACGGAGTAAAACTGACAGGGACGACACACATCACCCAAATAACTAAACAAAACAGTTACATTCCATGTTAAAAAGTCTGCACTAAAACACAAATTACAATTTGCCATAAAAAGCCTACTGTGAGTTTATTTGCGTAATAAATGAAGCAATATTTTTCTTTTATTACAATCTTTCCTTTCATCTGTACCTTTGTACTCGCTCCTCATGCATATTTTATGACATGCTCGCATCTTTAACAAACCACTTTGTTTCCTCCTCTGAAACCAACAAGCTACAGTAAAACAACACAATATAAGTGTACGCAGCATAGCATTCTATTTCTGCAGCCACACTGTGCTGTGAGATGCTAAAAGCGTTTCGTTGACGTTGATTTTTTTTTTAACCCCTACTGTGAAGGGGAGAATGGCGACTGTCACACTGTATGTCAGAGATGAATGAGCTTTCTCTGAGCCGATACCAGTGACAAATCCTGCTCTGAGAACTGTACAGAGAAGTGTTAGGAACTGTACCACTGTTTGCTGAGCTTCAGTCTGACACTAATGCAAAATGACTTCTCGCGAAAGCCGTATCCAGCAGAAAAGTTCGTGAAAAGGTAAAAATGGAAATGCTGTCAAATACTTTGTTGGTTTCTAATATTTTTCCGCCTCGGAATGCTGGTGCTACATTACTGAATTTTAATTATTCAGGCAGCCCGAAATTTCCCCACACCAGCTTTGCGTTTCTCCATTGTCTTCATTTCAAAGTTGAATGTAAATTAAATTTGAATATGCAAATTTTAATTAGGATTAGTGGAGTTGTGTTCATCTTTTACAGTGTGGTAGTCAGGATGAAAAGCATCTCCAGATTAGGATCTTACTGAGCCGGATGCAGGAGACAGACATACGAAGTGAATTAGTGGATAGATGTTGTCTGCTGCCAAAAAGCCACCACAATACTGGGGATAATTACTTGGTGCTCCTTCCAACGTCATGACGAGTTCCTGATTTATCCTCCCTGCTAATTGTGGCCATTTAGCCCGCACGCAGTGTGACAGACGGCTGGCGGCGAGCACATTCAAGTCGTTGTAGTTTGTGATGATAATGGGGGCATCTCTTCAACCTGCAGCTGCATCCATCAAAGACGTTTCCCTTTGCATCCGTCCGCTCGCCCTCCTTCTGTTCAACTCGACTGCACCGCATCCTGCCGGTCCCTGTGGCCCCGCCTCAGCCATCTTCCTGTCCTACATACTCACACCGTCATCTGCAATTAATATGAATGAGATGTGACCAGGATAAAACACTTTGTTCTCGCACATGCATCTAGACTTCATCTGCTCTATGCTCTGCACATTCTTTTCAGAAGAAAGTGAGAGCATTAACTGTAACGACCAGTCACAACAGTTATTTCACCGTTATTATATAATTTTAACATTTTTTTTTTTTGTCAAAGCAATAAAATAACATTTTCGGCATGTTGTTTATTGTATTGTATCCAGTTGATTCTGGTTAATTGGGACGCCAGTTTATCAGGGCAGTCGCTTATTTAGGACAAATCCTAAAATTCCTAATTTTTTTTTAGACTTATTTCATACGTGCTAATTTTATAAAATCATAAAAATTATATAATATAAATATATGATCTTTAATGTATTTCTGTTGCACCGGATCTCTTCAGTTTTTTTCTCAGAGCCCAGCAAGGCTACTCTGGGATTTTTGTAATTAGTTCATTTACCCTCTGTGCAAGATTGTGTCCGTGTGTAGTGTAGTTGTATCATTTTTTTTTTCTCACACTGAAACGTGTCTTTAACAGGGTTATAACTGTATGGTAACTGAATATGGTCACTAGCTGGTGGCAACAGGCAAAGACTGAACTAATGTTTTACTGGCCTGTCGCCATGGCCATTACTATTTATGTAACCTCTTACTAAACCAGCCTGATCCTGCTACGCATTTATTAGTCCACTTAAAATATGCAATAGATAAGTTATTAGAATAGTACTTACTACGATTGCAACTGAATTAAGCAATTAAACAGGTTAAGCTAGTACAAAAATGAAATTCTCAGGTGTGATTTGTGCGGTCATAAAATGCCAACACTTTTATTAAGGTAATTTCAAGATCATACTTTGAGTTTTTGGGGTTTAGATTTAAGGCTGAAATATTGTCAGTGAGAGAATTGGAACTTGTAGGAATAGTAGGTGATTAGATGAGTTGTTGTGATCAGATGACTGGATGGATGGATACATTTACCTACTTTACCCACAGATTTGTTAAACCTATCCACAATTGATGTAATCTTTTAGCTTTGAATGTTGTTTACTACACTGTCTAGCACTGCCGATTAATATTTCATTCAAGTTCATTTGAGAGCAACCACAATTTGACAGAATTAATCTTGTAATGATGCTACAGGAATAATCACAGTTTTGTCACAGAGCACGGCTGCTCACGCTTAACAACTCTCAGGTTCTTTCGTAAATTAGCTCTCCTAGACTTTCCATCCATGCTGGAGGGCATTACGCCGCACACAAACACGACTGAGAAAGATGTAGAGCTGTCATTCATGAATAAAACAGTTTGCTGAAGATAGTCGAAATGCTCATTCCTCAAGGTCACATTGATTGTGGTCTACTCATGTGAGTGTAAACACAGCTAGCTAGCTTATCTAGCTGGAGCTCCTAATGACTTTAACTGGCTCTGAGAGCACATGGCTTTCAGCTCATCTCCATGATTACATTTCTATCCACTATGGCTTCCTGTCAGGCTGGGCAGACTTAAGAAATATTAATGGGCTCCATTGGGAAGATTGCTTTTGTTAGAAAGAGGGAGATGGGGGGGTGGTCTGCTGCAAACTGTCACTCTGGTTAATTTCATTGCCCACCATTTTAGCCCATGGCAATAGCAGAGCATCGGTCGTGATTCTGTTGTGTGTTTGTTTGTAGTGGAGCAACTGTTTCCTGGACTTGCCTCCATATACCTTAATGTAATCAGTCTGCCCGAGCAGAGTTTGTTTGAATCAGATTACATTTCTTCATTGTAAATGCATTGTGTGTAGTCTGAGCTCTAAAGCAGATCTACATATAATACCTTTCTCCCCAGGTTTATATCAGTCAGGAAATCAGTCTTTCTGACACACAGCAATAGTTAATCTTTCTAATGAAAGATGCATAAACCAAAAAAAGTAATCCTAAAGTAATTTATTATGTTTATAAAAAGTGGTGGACTTCCCAGAAATGCGTGCGAGAGTGTGATTCTAAAGCCATCTAATGAGTCGTCTATACAGTTGGTTTTGTTATGACTGGTTTTATGCAACTTTGTTTAGTTTGAGCAGAAAAAAAGGTGATGCAAGGCGAGATGCGAGGCTGATGCAACAGCTTTTATGAATGGTTTGTCACCAACATTCTATATTTTTAAATATAATAAATAAATATAAATAAATAATAAATAGTTGTCTTGAATTCATCCGACCTGACGGCAGCAAGTGATGCTGGTTTTACTTTTAAGTTTATATAAATGCCTCAGATTTATTATCTCAGCAGCTTCCACTTCTGTGAAGGTCTTTTTACTGGACATTGTGACCGCAATGCAAGTGTTACTCCTATGATTACATTGAATGATAAGCATTTAATTAAATTATTAACGTGTTACAACAAATGGTAATATTGTATCTGCAAATAATGGTGAACGTGACAAATAATGGTGAAATTGCTAAACGAATGTGATTATCAAACTAAAGTAAACAGCAAAACCTGGAAAAATCCAACAATTAAATGATTGCAAATTGTTTAAGCTATAAAAGTATTTCAGTGGATGTAAATACACCAGTCTAACTAACCAACACTCCAGGACACTTGGTGGCAGTAATTTACCAATAAGCTGGATGCCAACTACCTTAAAACACCAAAAAGACTGGAGGACTAACTACACACTGCAGTAAATGTCTCTCATTCAGTTAATTACTTTTGAGTTTTAAAGTCACAAAAAGCAAATTTTTGTTTGTTTTTGTATTAGCTAAAAGTACTAAATAAATCTTTATATCTTTTAATATAAAAATTAGCTATGTGCTGATAAATGAACTGATGGAGATATGTTAACAACGATGTTACTTCCCTGAACGGCTCCTTATGGAGACTTTTTTTCTTAAACTTATTCCAAAATCACTTTGAAAGTTAAATTTTGAAAGTTACATCTAACCATTTTTCTACAACTTTTTCCATTCCGGGGTCATGTGGAGCTGGAGTCTCAGAATGTTCTTGGCCATAGGTTGGATAGACACTGTGAATATTGAGAATGTATAGTATTAAACAGAAATTGCAAATATCCGATTCCAAATTTTTGTTTGTACAAATCCCTGAATTGACAAGTACATTTACCTGTATTCACACGGCATTGATGTACTTTCAAATGAATTTGAATGTACTTGAGTGCGATACAGGAGTGAGAATGAAAAATCTTTCTGACAGCGCAGTGGAAATCTGATCCGAGGTTTAAAAGCTGATAAAAAAGCTGGGAGAGTTGTAATATATACAGCCTCCGGGCACATCAGGGTGAAATCGGCAGAACTGTTAATTAAAAAGAAGACTTTTGAGTTTTGCTAAGACAGCACTTTGAGAAGTTGCCACTTTAAAATTCTTCGCAGAGGTCAAGAGGACGTGAAAATTCTGGCTCCATCCATAATGTGAAACCGAGCTCTCATAAACATTTTCTTTTCATTTACGTAGTCGTTTATTCATTCTTCTCCCAGAATCTAGATTCTTTATTTTCCACATTCCTTGCTTGTTGAGCTCTGTTCTAATGGGAAGAATGTGAATCGCAGTTGATTTGGCTGAAGTGTGTGCATCCGTCTGTTTGTTGATGTGAGTTGAGATGGAAAGGACCAGGAAGCAGGTGACGTCTATTCAAACACCCACACTGTTAATTGTTGTGGAGGGTTGTAAACACATCCCATAATTGAATCTGATGGCTTGTCTAGCATCCAGGGTTGTTTGAAAGTCAAGATGACAAACGCACGGCTCTGTTTTGTACAGCGTTTGAAACGTAACCTTCCTGCTCACCCCTCGCAATATCCGTTTTGACATTTTAATCATTGGTAGGTTCAGTTTTGAGGTGCCTGATAATTTGTTTGCACAGTATGATACCACATGGCAGATGGATTGGCCTTGTTCATGTTGGGCCTTTCTGTCCCATGAGTCACTGGTCCAGATATTGGTTTTCTCGTCTTAGTCTGCATACTCTGCCCTGAGATAAACTCAACTTGAGCTCTTATGGTTCATTTTTGCCATCTAGTGGTTGTTTTTTTTAATCATTAACTCGGTTGGGGAAAAAAAAATCTCAATCCAAGAAATTAAGACTAATTTGATGAATTTAGACATTTGCTGATACTGTGTTTGAACATGAGAGTCTGTGGTTAATTTTGCCTTTTTTTGTCTTGTCATTACAGAAAGAGCTGAGTCTTCCCAGAAGAGGCAGTTTGTAAGTACCATCGATGATTTTAACTTTACAGATGCGTGTACGTATAGTGTACCTGATGGTCAAAACCAGACTTTCGGAATTTAAAGAAGTATTTGATAAAGAAAAAACAGTATTTTTACTGATCTACATTTTGTGTGTGTCTTCAGTCTTCAGTATGTAAATTGTCTGTCTGTCTGTTTTTATGTAATAATGATGAAGTTTTTCTATACATTTATCTATCTGACATGCTTTTTAATATACCCGTTCCTGCAAGGCTTTCTTCATAATACTTTCGGCTGTTAGATAGTCTGCTTAATGTTTTTGACTATTGCTATTTCAGTGTAGAGTTTGTTTGAAACCAGCGTCCTTTACCTTGCATGAAGGGTCCACAGAGGTCATAGGTGACCGGTAGGACAAGAAGATTACTGTAGGCTTTTTCCAACAGCTGAGCATTTCAACTCTTGTTCCAACCTATCTATAGCTCACAGAACATTTATTTTTAACGCATTGCCGGCTAAGAATGTTCTTTTAAGAAAGATTTCATTAAAAAAATTATTTGGAGATTGGGGTGACTTTTTAATACTGGATTAGCAAAGAAAAGCTTTGTGCACAAACACAGTGTTTTGTTTCGTGCCTTTAAATCCCAGAGTTCCAGGCAGAATGTAGACTGCTGTGAGTTCAGGATTACAGCAGCTTAATCAAATCAAACCTTCCATTCAACCTTGCAGTTAATGAGACCTCCTTTTTCACTTAACTTAGTCTTAACTTAGACTTTTATTTATTTTCTTGCTTCGCCTTTGTGCTGTTCATTCATCCTCTGCTCTGCACTTATGAAGTCACAGTCAGACATAATTGTGATATATTTTTTTTTTTTTTAGGTGTAACGTTTGATTTCATTTCTCTGTCTTCATTTTTAATGAAAATAATGAAATATTTAGTTTCTAGAAATAATGACTATTTAATTTCTTAAATGTATAAAAAGTTGAATTTAATACTTGAGACTTTTCATTATCATCTACTTTGACAAACTTTGACATAAACTGTTTATATTAAACACTCATACTCATGCAAATTATGAGCACAAAGACTTGAGTGTAACACAACTGTCACAAATACATCATCAAGGTCACTGGCGTTATTAATTGCATTTTCCTTTAAATAGCTAGTTACGTATTGTTATAACACCAAAACAGCAACATATGCACATTGTCAGTTTTTTTTTTTTTTTTTTAAATTTTGCAGAAATCTGTATTATTCTTTGAATTGATTTTGAATTTTAATTAAATATTTTCCTTGGCTTCGTTTTTTTTTTTTTTTTTTTTTTTTTTTGACTGACACTGAAAACATATTTTGTCTTTGTATTGGTGTTGAAATTGGGGTATACAATGGGGATATACGTATGTATATATTTTAATCCAACAACCAAGTTACATATAAATGCATTAAATTCAATTTTATTTATTTGTCTTTATACCACATTTGGGATAAATCACATGGACTTGCCTAAGCTAGTTTTGGATGGAACCTCATGGCATTAGGAAACCATTCTCGCATTCTCAACCAGTTCACACTGTCTGTGGTGATCCAGCCATCAGGAAATGGGCCTGCAACAAGTGTTGATGGTTCGAATCCTGTCCCAGCGGGTTTCACAACTGTGTCCTTGGGCAAGAGAATGACCACCACATGCCACCTGGGCATCACGGTGCGTCGGGTTTGTGTGCGTTCACTTTACTGGGTGTGTAACTTCACTGAGTGGTTCAATTTTGATACGGTCCCTAGTGGCCATATTGACAAACCCACCTCACTTTCATTTTCTTCAGTGTAAAATCTCCCTTTATACACACTCCTTCACATAGACGGCTCAAGTGTCAGTGTAATTGTGTTGGGCTTTCTTGCAGCGGCCCGTGTAGGTGTTGTACCTGTCAAACTTTGGCACGTATACTCGTGAGTTTCAGCTCTTTTGTCTTCATCCTGGTTTGTGGAGCTGCATTTCTCAGTAAATGCATGTTCGTAGATGTTCCTCAGGGTTCCCAGGATTGCATATTTATGCAGGAGAGATGGATCCATGTGAGGAGGGGGCAACAGCTGCGCCACCCCCAGGGTTTTGTGATATCATGAAAATGCCCCGTCTCTTGTTACTTGGGTGTTTGTGTGCCTCTCACTGTCTGGCCAACAAACACAAGCTCACAGCGGAAGCTATAGGAGATGAGTTTCGTTTGCTGCCTAGAAGGGTTTGTCTCCAACTTGCTTGGGAAATTGGATTCATGTGATCCTTGCATTCTCTCGTCAGACTTGTGGGCTTTTACTCATGAACACAGCATTAAGAAGATTCTGGTTTCTGCTTGCGTACCCACATCACTATCGGACCAATTCTATCAAAGACAAAGAAATCATGGCTGGAACTTCTGAAATGTTTACAACCAGAGTTGTTGGTTTTCTTTCGCTCTTGTACAAGAAGTGCATTATATGTTGCACAGTCACTTTTAGAGCTGAAGAAGCAGTGATTGTGTTATTGCTGGAGACGTCAGCCCTTCTCAGCAGACAGTTTTGAATTGTTTCTTCCGATTTCTTTTGCTTTGGCTTGGTCATTGTTATTTCGTGCATGGTCATGAAGAAACGAAAGGATAAACTTGGAGCTCCTGCCCTCCACTTACAGTAAGAGAGCTACTCTTATATACTGAAACTACACTCTTGTTTGTTCAGTTGGTCAACATGTCTCTTTTAATTTAGACGTTTATTGTGGTATATTATTGAGGATTCCAATCAGACCGCAGACTCTGACCTCATTGGCACTGAACCACCGGGTTTTCTCTTTCTCTCTGGGAACCCGATACCTGCTTTTTCCCCTCGTGCTCACGGACGAGGCTGAGGTTCATCTGCATGATTGACGGACACAGAGTGGAGCTCAGTTTACAATCTGTACACGCAGCCAAACAGAGCCACAACAAAAACAGAGAAAAAGAAGCATTTTGGTGTTTCTGTCAGGTCATGTGCCAGCATTTTGCCCAGTCAGCTGTTCAGCCTTCATAACGCCAGGCTTGAGTGACCTTTAGCTCAGCTCCCCTGGGATGCTCCCAGCTCTCTTCGGTTTGTTTACACACAGACATGTCCCCACAAGGATAGAAGAAAACTGACTGGAGTCTCTTTAAATGTGAAAATGGTTTGTAAATGTAACGATAATTACAAAAGTTATTGATTTTCAAAGGTCATTGGTTGACTTTATATTTGACTTGAAATAATATTCAATAGTAATTTAAATTATAATCAATGTCCCAAATCGACTGGTTGTGATGAATATTGCATCCAGCTAATAGATATTTAAGGACCTTTCTTTCAAGACTTGGAATCCTTGGAAACTCAAAATCGATACACAGCGCTCCAGTTAAGCATTGAGCCAACTTTTTACTTTTCCTAAAATTCAAGTTCAAAGCACGACTGACCTACAGGAAACCTATATGTGAATGCTGCTCAACAGAATGGAGTTACATATATTTGAGGTTAAAGGCTTGACATCATTGACCACATGCCATTAGCTGTAGCTTTACCTTCCCAGTGTAAAGTCCTGCACATACACTGAGGTGACGCTGTGATATAAGACTCTCTCTGGCCGCACGACGAACGGAAAAGTTCACTGCCTGTGCACACGCTGAAGGTCACACACTTAAACCTTCACTGAATTTGATGCTCATACTACTTGCTTTTATCTCCCGCTATGTTTGCTAAAAAGAATCTGGCCAACGGCTCAGTACCGTTGTCATGGCAACAGCAGCCTCCTGCAGCATCTCCTCTCCCCTGCTTCCTCCTCCCCCTCTGCTCTTTTCCTCCCGTCCCCTGGTGGACCCGAAGGGCCTGCGTCTGCCCCCATCCTTGCCCCAAGTGCGAACCCTTTCTTCTGGAGGTAAGGTGAAGCACTCGCTCTTGATCTACTTCCCTGAAAGCAGTACACTCCAAACTAGTTTCTTTTCAGTTTTTTTTTTTTTTTTTTTTACTTCTCTGTAGTTTGGATGGCAGTGAGGCGTATTGGCCTAAAGTTCAAGACGAATTACTGCATGACATCTTCAGCATGGCAGTCTTGAGTGAAGGCACTTAACCTAATGCTACTCATGTGATCACAATCATTCAGTAAATTAAATCTGTAGTGGAAGGCTCTTTGAAACTGGCATTTGTTAAGGAAGAATTGGTATTTGTTTCTTTTACCCCATTGCACTTTCAGAAACTGTTTATTTGACCTAATTATTTCTGGGTTTTTATGTTTTCTCAACTATGGTTTTAGGATGTTTTGACACTAAAAGTTATGTGACTGTAGAAGAAAGGAAAGTGAAATATCTTCATGCAAAATTTACACAAATATGCATATTACAATGCGAGAGTGTTAAATCACTCAAATTGTGCTAATTAATTCTGGCTCTTAGTGAAAATGAAATGTTCATTTATAAGCTGCTTTTTATATGAAAACATTATTTGTATATGTAAAACATTATACTGAATTAAAAAATAGACTCTCTCTGACACTTTTTTTTTCAATGTATTAAATGATGCAGACAACAGAACATAAGCATGTGAAATATTAAGAGATTTTCACAGCATTAAACAACACACGTTACGATTTTTGTTTTTTTTTTATAATAAGCCCTGTTGAATAAATTGAGACTGTGCACTCAAACCTAGACACATACGAAAACATCTTTACTGCTATCATGAGCCACTCTGGATCAGAACACCACGTTCTGTCTCATTCGACTAAGAGTGTGCTTCTGTTCACCTTCATCTCTTGGTTTATTACACAAATGTTTTTGCTCGGACTCTAGTCTTCTGTTTTGTCTTAGAGAATTGTGTTTTCATTGTGATACCATAAACCTTCAATTTTTCCCTACATGGAGATTTTATACAATCATCCATCCATTCACATTCACTATACAACACTCTTTTGTCTAGTAACCTCTAGTAAATTATTTGACTCTGTAAATGCAAATGAACCTCAGACTTCATTGATTGTTATTGAATGAATTGTAGCTATACAACTTTCAGTTTACCAATAATAATAATATGTATACCAATAATCATTCTATTGGTTGTGTTGATTGTGGGTTACAACTTTGAAAACTGCAAATCAATTCTAGCATTTGTAATTGTTAATGCTGTTGAAACAGTTGAACATTTTGCTAATCATTTGTCATGCTTTGTAAATACTGTAGGCGATAGATAAAAGTGGCTGGCAGGAAGGCTTGTCTATAATTTTAGCAGAAGAGGTTTCATTGTTTCTGCCCTAGATTCAGTTTAACATTGACGCAAGTCTGAGAGAGAAGGAAAAAAATGTACTGAAGTGTAGGGTGGACACATATACACATAAGACACACATTTTAGTTAATGTTATATTTTACAACTCTAAACCGTTATAAAAACAGTTTTAACTGTTTTATACAAATAAAATGAACAACAAATCAATGTTTGAATATTGTATTGTCTTGTATCCTTGATTACTTGGGTGTGTGTGTGTGGGGGGGTCTTGTTCATTGGTGTGTGTCTGTACAGTCGGTTTTCTGTGNTGTGTGCCAGTAAGAGCTTTTTTTTTTTTTTTATCTCTTTTCATTCTGTCACTTTCTCTTGGGATGTAGTCTTGAATGCTCTTGTCATATCCAGCCTTCCTTGATGGCGAGTGGCTTCTCTGTATTTTTGCACATGTAATTACTCCAGCAGTAGACAGTCGTGCAGTGATAAGTGTATTTTGGAGTCTTTACGTCCTCTGTTTTAGATTGTAGGCGGGTGGTGGAGGTGGGGGGTGGTATAGAGAGAGAGAGAGAGCGATAGAGAAAGAGAGAGAGAGAGGAGCACATGACAGCGCCTCACGCTCCCAGTGTCACAGCTCGCCGGCAGTTGCAGCAGCTGTAAGAACGTCACCCATCGCCCGCTATTGAAGTAGAAACACCGTCTAGCGCTTTTTATCCCTCCCTCCCCAGCACTTCACATGGCTTGATCTCTGAAAACAGCAATGTTAGAGTACCGTTATCATGTCTGACTCCTTCTGGACCGTGCTCTCCAATTTTTCCCTGCCAGAGAGAAGCATGCTCCGCCGATCCAAAAGGTACAGCTCTCCATTTTTCACATTTTCTTCTGTTTTTCCCCTTGGTGTGTGTCTTGTCTTTTCCGTCTGGACTTGTTTTTCCGGCAGTTGATCTGCAGTGGGTTGGCATGCTGCAGCTTGTCTTACTGTTTTGCCCTTGTCTGCAGATCTTTTTTTTTTTTTTAAGTCAACATTCTGACAGTGGAGCTCTTTTCATGCGTTTCACATCCATCTGGTGCTCTGTCTTAGCCTGTACTGAAAAAGAGCGTCCTTCATTTGGGGTCTCTAATAATGACGTAGTCAGGCTGTCTGGTGTGAAAGGTCCTCCATTACAGCTCTGATGTTGCACTTGTATGTAAGGAAAGAGAATTATTTAGACGGTGANTTTTTTACTTTTTGCGTTGCTAGTGCTTGATATGTGTGTCTTTTTGAAACAAGGTAAAACAAGCGGTTATTTGGGCTCTGCAATCTGGCTATCGTCATATCGACTGCGCTCCGATTTACGCAAATGAGCCCGAGATCGGTGAAGCCTTCCAGGAAATGCTGGGATCCGACAAGGTAAGTTTAGCATCACAATGTAACGAGTAACAGTAAGTGTTCGTCCAAAAGTAGTAAAGAGTACAAATACTCATTTAAAAGTACTGTACGTATTTGATTAAAGTTNCACACACACACACACACACACACACACACACACATACATATTTGCATGGTTATCTTTCAGTACTGCTACAGTTCGGGAGAAAACGTGACTGTTAATGGCAGGGGTGGCCAACCAGTCAGAAACTAAGAGCCACTTTTTTCTGCGTTAGAGCCACAAAGAGCTGCAAAGAGCCACGTCATACACATGTGCACACATAAACATGATCCCATTCCTTAATCTTGTATGCACGCATGCACAAACACACAGACCTCTGCTCAGCCAGATTTAATGAAAATAACCACACCAACATGATAATATTTGTTATTTTTCAACAGTTAACATCATGCGCATAGTTGACTCATGTCATGAGAAAGCTCCTGAAGAGCCGCATGAAACTAGTTAAAGAGCCGCATGAGGCTCAAGAGCCACGGGTTGGCCACCCCTGGTTTATGGTGTCACTACACATGCGCCTATATAACTTTTCTAGAATTTAAACTCATTTGTGTCTGGAATAATGTTACCTAATTCACTTGTCTAAAGCAAGATTAATTATATACACTTACTTAAAACATTTACAAAACTTACTATTTCTGGTGTAGAACATGATAAGAGTATGTCTTTATATGACACTAACTTGTTTACTTAACAATAACAATCGGAACAATATCAGTGTATTTTGATGTAATGTTAAACACTTTTTGTATTTCAAACTTTGTCATCTAAGTTGTGGTGTTTTGCCATTCTGTCTGCGAGCAGGGAATTGTGGGTAATGTAGTGTATGAAATTTGAATCCAGATGTCTGACACTAACAAACTATGAATCATTAAACTAGAGACTGTGTGGAGATTATTTTTTCTCAAACCACCTGATGCCAAAGTCATTTTAATTGTGGATTATTCCCTTCGAGGATTTGGACATTTCATTAGTTTCTGAAATGGTGTCTTCTTTTTTTTAAACTACTTAAACACACTCATGACTATTACTTTATTTATTTGTGAATAATCCACATGATTGCCTCATTTTCTGAACAGAATGAGTGATTGATATTTCTTGTTGTTTTTCTTTCATCTTTTTTTCTTAACCTCAAGTCTAGTCACTCATTTGATTCATTGTATTCCAGTCATAAGGAGTGCAACATTGTCAATTGTCTGCATAGTTGCTGTAGCTTTAGGCTGCCTTTATTTCATTATTGCAGTATAATAGCTTTGGTTGCAAACGAAAACAGTAGTGAAATATGAAGAACTACGCACTATATCGATAGTATCTTGGTTTCAGGAAGGATACTTGTCTTTGTTTTTTGTCCATTGTGTCTGGTTTTTCATGCTTTCATTTAAAGAAGAAAAAAACCCAAATACTATAGTAGATGTGTATATAAAATGTATTTTTTCCTCCCTAAAATTCAACAAAGTTTTTTAGTAAATTAAACATTTGGAATTTGGCATTTGTACACTTATTTGTAANTTTTTTTTTCTGTGTTTGATTCAGCTGGATCTGTCCGTGCCTTCCTCCCTGCTCTTCCGGAAGCTGAGTAACCCTGACCTGTCTCCTGCAGCAGGAAAGACCAAGCTGCATCGACAGTTCAGCCAGGATGACGGCAGAGCCAGACGCAGCAGTATGGCCGGCCTTATAATAACGGGTGAGACATGGCTGTACTTGGACAGAACAAACCATGTATACCAACAGTGGCCCACCACATGCGTCTTCATGTTTTCCTTTGCGCTCCACAGGAAAGCAGCTTCTGCCTCTGTCCAGCAGCATGCACGGCGGCGTGAGTCAGCTGGCCTACCAGCACTCCGGAGAAACCAACAACCTGGTCCGCATGAGGAGTCAGTCTTTAGGACAGTCGGCACCGTCTCTTACTGCTGGACTGGTGAGAACCTCTTAACGTACAGCACACACTTAAAATGATGTACTGGAAATAATATGCTGTATAAAAATGTTTCCCAAGAGGGAAACTACAAAATGGTTTTGTATGAAGTGAGTTGTACACTCTTTCACTCACAGTGATCTATTTCACTCTCATACAGCAATGCATTTCTGCTCATTCTGTTTAAAGAAAAGACAACCATATTGAAATTGATGAATCATAATGCCAATGTTTATAATATGCTAGTTTCTGTACACACACACACACACACACACACACANAATAATGTTGAATATTGGAACGCTCTTGTCTGTTGAGTCTTGCCTGCACTGCTGTTGGTTTTCAACGTGCCAATTTATTCCACACAATAATTTCCCACGTCTTTTTGTTCTCTCTTATGTTTCTGACTTTCTATTGAAAATGAGACACTTTTGGTCACCTTGTCTCTAGATTAGTGTTTTTGTAGATAACGTCTACAGCACAATGTTTTACTAAAAGCACATCCGCTTTATTGAAGACGTATTATTTTTATTAAAGATATGGCGTCTACTTGAACAGGTTTGCTTGCGCGCTTTGATGTTTTCGGGGAATTTTTCATCGCAGCCTCTTTAACGCACTTTGCAGATAGAGGACAATTTGCTCATCTGAGCTGCAGAAGCAAGCTTTTCTTATCAGGCCTTTCTTAAAGTATTTATCGGGCTGCATTAGCTTTGTGAGTCATCGATTTTCTTCTGGTTTATCTTCCTTTTTTCCCCTCCGCTCTGCTTTCCTCCCGCCTCTCTCAATCTCTCCCGCTGTGACTGTGCTCGCTTCTAAACCTCCATTATGCCCTGAGTAAGGTCTGACTACCGCTGTGAAAGTGCACAGGTCCCTATTTTAATAGCATTGTCTGGTCTCATAGAATTATTAAAAGAAATCAATCAATTTATCCATACATACAGGTTTGTCTCTTTTCTCACACTTTCTCTCTCTTTCTGTTTCTACTCTTGATTTTACTGTGTATTCTGTATTTTCTCATTGTTTTTATCTAACTTGTTTCTCTATATTTCTCTCTCACACTTTTCTCTTGTTTCTCCTCTCTTCCTCATTTATCCCATTCTAGCTCTTTTTTCTTTTGCGTGTTTCTTTCTCACTGTCACAGTGTCATTTCACTCTTATTTCACCTTCTCTGTCTCATTTCAGTCTCATCTTTTTTCTCTCTCTTTATTTGTACAATTTAATTCTGTCTCTCTTTCTCTCCTCCTTTCCGTCTCATCTCTATTCTTCCATCTACCTGTTAATTCATCTGTCCATCCATCCCCTCTCTATCTCATTATTACTTCGTCTGTCTGTTCTTCTCCTTTTCAGAATCCTTTTGTCTTTCTGTCTATGTCCTTTTTTATTTATCTGTTTCTCTGTGTATCTCTGTCTTCCCACACCCGGATAGATGGACGTCTTCAGATTGGATCAGGGTGTGTCTGTCTGTGTCAGTATTCTGCTCACACTGGAACAAAGTCCACTAATCGCTCACTGTTGCCTACACCGCTCTGCCTTGTACGTTTCTGAAAGCTCAGCCAGTCATATCTCCTCTCCGCAGTGGAGCGTGAGGCAGTATTGTCCTAGCTGGAGGTCTCAAGGTTCATTTGAGCTGAGCGCTGAGCTGTGGGTGGCTGTTTTTCCTCCTGTCAGCTTGAGCCAGAGGCTTTTAGTATGTGAGCCACGGGAGGAGAGGAACAAATATTACTCTGCTCTTTCAGCGAAATAAAATAGGGCAGGTGTGTGTGACCTGAATGATAGAGTGACAGTCGGCCACCAAAGCGTGTCTATACACCACTGCACACGTCCACTTCATGCATTGGAAATGAATGAATGCAAATTCTTCATTAGCGTTAGTGAGATAAATTCTGAGAATGTGTTCTTGTAAGAATGTGTGTGACTTGTGAATTATTATGACACATTTACTCCGTTTCTCTCACTCTGCAGCTGTCGGACCAGCAACAGGAAGAGTCTGATAGTGACGTCCAGCACTTCTCCCACACTTCCTCGTCCCCATTCTCCACTTCACGGTCACCCAGGTAAATACAACTTTACATGTTGGGTCCGGGTCCGTTTCACAGATTTCTGAAAGCAAGCTAAGATTTGTAGAGTCCGCACGTCTGCAATGATAAGTGCTTTAAGAAGTAGACAGCGAATGCAGCATCCTTTTTTTAACACTGATCCATCACAGTATTGATTGTGGTAAGTTTGAAAGATGTCATATAATCCGGTGAACTGTGCGGAAAGCCATTTGTCTGTCCAGCAGATGGTCAAGTTTCTCTTCAAGCGTGAATGTAGTTTAGTGCACATATGTGTTATTTGAGAAACTGTCTGTTTTCATAGTGAAGCTTTTACCAAGGCTTTGCACAGTCCTGGATCACATTTTATTCATTTCCTTGTGCACCAGCTGCTCCCAACATATTACAAATGATATTCCCATGGCAACTATCAAATCTCAGCAAGTCAGAGAACGACTGAAATGTGCCGCTGGATTTTCTCATTTCATTCATGGGAGTTATGAATGGATTGACAGTTGACATTTAGTAATACAATTTCCCTGCTCGTACCAGCCAGGCTCGGCAGATTTGTTCTACCCATCTTTTCAGAAATGTGTCATTGCAGTCTGATTTTCTTATTAACCTTTTACAGTAAAGCGTTGTTGCAGATTTATGTGGTGCACATACAAACTAGTTTAGTCTAATTTGCTATTAAAAAGTGCTCAAGTTGATTTATTTTGCTTAAAATGTGATTTTTGACATTAATCAATATGGATCAAATAATTGAATAAAGGTTATCGCCAGGTATCCTTGCACATACAAAGACTTGACTGGTTGTGAGTTTACATTAGTAGGAAATTTGAATAAAAATAAAAACATTTTTCAAGCCCAAGATTGTGCCATACATTTAGATATATTTCTTTGTTTAATTATAATTCCTATTTTCTACTGAACACATTTATGTTTCTATATAGATTGTAATGCTGTAAAACTATGTTTATGTTCAATGAAAATGAAAAATTGAATTCATCAATATGCCCACAAGGGACCAATACCGAAATTGTGTTATGTGCAATATGTGCATCATAGTTCTCTTATACGTCACACGTTTTTCCTTAAGTTAGAAAAGTTTGAGTGCTGTGAATCTCGCAAATGTGTTATTTAAATAAAAGCGTTTAATACTTTGCCAAGCCTCACAGTTGTCACAGTGATGCTTTGATAATCCTGACACTGGCGATGAACTGCGTATTAAAAAGGGCTGCAGCCCCACATCGACGTGGCTGACGGTCTGAGCCTGAATGAGAAGCGCTGAGATAAGCCATGAAAGGCAGCAGTTCTTCTGCATGTGTAGAAAGATTAAGAGGATGTTCTGAAAGGCACACAGATCACACTCGGCTTGAGTAGCGATAATACAGTACATCCTAAATCATTCACGCTGGCCACCAAATGAAACTATCAACACACAGAGGAAAGCCTCAGAAATATTGTATAATACATGTGTGTACATTTATGTTATGCTATCAAGT